>OX235272.1:31528002-31571154 GCA_944472155.2 Trichobilharzia szidati
ATTTCTAATCTAGGGGTCGATGAAGTCCAATCCTGCAGCATCATCTTACATTTTATAGGGGCGAATCGCATGCCAAACATGCGGAGGTTGTTGCTCAGGGTGTTCAGTAGACTCTGCATTTTGTCAGAGTCCTCGCCTAGAAGGGCTATATCGTCCGCATATTCTAAGTCAACGAGATTCTTCCCTGGTAGCAAGTCAATCCCTGAGTCGCTGAAGTGAGTTAGGGTTAAGTCCATTAGTACATCTATGATGAAATTGAATAGGAATGGGGATAATGGGCATCCTTGACGGACGCCACTAGTCGTCACCACTTCAGATGACAACTCGCCATAAGCCCTCACCTGGCTGCATGAGTACGAGTAGAGTGCCTTAATCAGTGCAATGTATTTTCTTGGCATTCCCTTTACAGCCAAGCATCGCCAGAGAACCTCCCGGTCGACGGAATCGAATGCCGCCTTTAGGTCAAGAAATATAATGATTGTCGGACGCCGGTAGGAATGCCTATGTTCTAGAATCTGTCGAAGGGTGAAGATGTGATCAATACACCCTCTACCTGGCCTAAAACCTGCCTGGTTTTCTCGTGTTTGTGTCTCCCGAGCACCACTTAATCTACGCAGTATTATTGAGCCTAGGATTTTAGATACTATATTAGTCAAGCTAATCCCTCTGTGATTATCACAAGACGACTTGTCCCCCTTCTTGTATATCGGGATGATCAGTGACTTACACCAACCCGATGGGACTTCCTCTGATTCCCAGACGCTGCCTAGAACCTCCGTTAACGCAGACAGTAAACTGTCGCCTCCGTACTTAAATACCTCTGGAGTCAATAAATCAGGTCCCGCTGCTTTGCCTAGCTTCAGATTGGTGACAGCTTTAGTAACCTCGGTTAAGGACGGAGGACCTGTGTCTATCTCCCATTCAGGGAAGTGTTGGATGTCCGGTAGGTTAAGTGTGGCTGTGGGCCAATTAAACTGCTCCTCATAGTGTTCTTTCCAGCGCTCCAGACGTCTATCCTGGGAGCTAATTATGGTGCCATTTTTCTCTAAATAGTCACATGCGAATGTGTTTCCACACCCACCACTTCTGCTATCATAGATAGGACAACACGCTGCTCCCGAACAAACAGCAGGCCACTGCAACACTTTACTAGACCGGACTTGGTTCCTTCCCGGTCATCACGATACTGCACCATCACCCTTATGCCAACACCACCTACAAGGGAACAAACAAAATATCTCAGACTGGAATAACCATCAGATTTAACTGTTATTTCATGAACTCGAAAGTAGCAAATATGGACATCATTACAAATTTATCACAATACATACCTGCACAGGACTGTCACATTTCTTGAGACTTTATGGCTGGATTCTGGGGCCTGAGAGGGAACCTATAGAAAGAAACAGACTGTTAGTCTTCCATCAGAGATCTTGGTGAAAAAGTCATTACTCACTCATAAGTCAACTATCATCATGAAACATTTCTTACAAAAACGAAATGACACTAACTCACCTTAAATAGTCACATGCGAATGTGTTTCCACACCCACCACTTCTGCTATCATAGATAGGACAACACGCTGCTCCCGAACAAACAGCAGGCCACTGCAACACTTTACTAGACCGGACTTGGTTCCTTCCCGGTCATCACGATACTGCACCATCACCCTTATGCCAACACCACCTACAAGGGAACAAACAAAATATCTCAGACTGGAATAACCATCAGATTTAACTGTTATTTCATGAACTCGAAAGTAGCAAATATGGACATCATTACAAATTTATCACAATACATACCTGCACAGGACTGTCACATTTCTTGAGACTTTATGGCTGGATTCTGGGGCCTGAGAGGGAACCTATAGAAAGAAACAGACTGTTAGTCTTCCATCAGAGATCTTGGTGAAAAAGTCATTACTCACTCATAAGTCAACTATCATCATGAAACATTTCTTACAAAAACGAAATGACACTAACTCACCTTAAATAGTCACATGCGAATGTGTTTCCACACCCACCACTTCTGCTATCATAGATAGGACAACACGCTGCTCCCGAACAAACAGCAGGCCACTGCAACACTTTACTAGACCGGACTTGGTTCCTTCCCGGTCATCACGATACTGCACCATCACCCTTATGCCAACACCACCTACAAGGGAACAAACAAAATATCTCAGACTGGAATAACCATCAGATTTAACTGTTATTTCATGAACTCGAAAGTAGCAAATATGGACATCATTACAAATTTATCACAATACATACCTGCACAGGACTGTCACATTTCTTGAGACTTTATGGCTGGATTCTGGGGCCTGAGAGGGAACCTATAGAAAGAAACAGACTGTTAGTCTTCCATCAGAGATCTTGGTGAAAAAGTCATTACTCACTCATAAGTCAACTATCATCATGAAACATTTCTTACAAAAACGAAATGACACTAACTCACCTTAAATAGTCACATGCGAATGTGTTTCCACACCCACCACTTCTGCTATCATAGATAGGACAACACGCTGCTCCCGAACAAACAGCAGGCCACTGCAACACTTTACTAGACCGGACTTGGTTCCTTCCCGGTCATCACGATACTGCACCATCACCCTTATGCCAACACCACCTACAAGGGAACAAACAAAATATCTCAGACTGGAATAACCATCAGATTTAACTGTTATTTCATGAACTCGAAAGTAGCAAATATGGACATCATTACAAATTTATCACAATACATACCTGCACAGGACTGTCACATTTCTTGAGACTTTATGGCTGGATTCTGGGGCCTGAGAGGGAACCTATAGAAAGAAACAGACTGTTAGTCTTCCATCAGAGATCTTGGTGAAAAAGTCATTACTCACTCATAAGTCAACTATCATCATGAAACATTTCTTACAAAAACGAAATGACACTAACTCACCTTAAATAGTCACATGCGAATGTGTTTCCACACCCACCACTTCTGCTATCATAGATAGGACAACACGCTGCTCCCGAACAAACAGCAGGCCACTGCAACACTTTACTAGACCGGACTTGGTTCCTTCCCGGTCATCACGATACTGCACCATCACCCTTATGCCAACACCACCTACAAGGGAACAAACAAAATATCTCAGACTGGAATAACCATCAGATTTAACTGTTATTTCATGAACTCGAAAGTAGCAAATATGGACATCATTACAAATTTATCACAATACATACCTGCACAGGACTGTCACATTTCTTGAGACTTTATGGCTGGATTCTGGGGCCTGAGAGGGAACCTATAGAAAGAAACAGACTGTTAGTCTTCCATCAGAGATCTTGGTGAAAAAGTCATTACTCACTCATAAGTCAACTATCATCATGAAACATTTCTTACAAAAACGAAATGACACTAACTCACCTTAAATAGTCACATGCGAATGTGTTTCCACACCCACCACTTCTGCTATCATAGATAGGACAACACGCTGCTCCCGAACAAACAGCAGGCCACTGCAACACTTTACTAGACCGGACTTGGTTCCTTCCCGGTCATCACGATACTGCACCATCACCCTTATGCCAACACCACCTACAAGGGAACAAACAAAATATCTCAGACTGGAATAACCATCAGATTTAACTGTTATTTCATGAACTCGAAAGTAGCAAATATGGACATCATTACAAATTTATCACAATACATACCTGCACAGGACTGTCACATTTCTTGAGACTTTATGGCTGGATTCTGGGGCCTGAGAGGGAACCTATAGAAAGAAACAGACTGTTAGTCTTCCATCAGAGATCTTGGTGAAAAAGTCATTACTCACTCATAAGTCAACTATCATCATGAAACATTTCTTACAAAAACGAAATGACACTAACTCACCTTAAATAGTCACATGCGAATGTGTTTCCACACCCACCACTTCTGCTATCATAGATAGGACAACACGCTGCTCCCGAACAAACAGCAGGCCACTGCAACACTTTACTAGACCGGACTTGGTTCCTTCCCGGTCATCACGATACTGCACCATCACCCTTATGCCAACACCACCTACAAGGGAACAAACAAAATATCTCAGACTGGAATAACCATCAGATTTAACTGTTATTTCATGAACTCGAAAGTAGCAAATATGGACATCATTACAAATTTATCACAATACATACCTGCACAGGACTGTCACATTTCTTGAGACTTTATGGCTGGATTCTGGGGCCTGAGAGGGAACCTATAGAAAGAAACAGACTGTTAGTCTTCCATCAGAGATCTTGGTGAAAAAGTCATTACTCACTCATAAGTCAACTATCATCATGAAACATTTCTTACAAAAACGAAATGACACTAACTCACCTTAAATAGTCACATGCGAATGTGTTTCCACACCCACCACTTCTGCTATCATAGATAGGACAACACGCTGCTCCCGAACAAACAGCAGGCCACTGCAACACTTTACTAGACCGGACTTGGTTCCTTCCCGGTCATCACGATACTGCACCATCACCCTTATGCCAACACCACCTACAAGGGAACAAACAAAATATCTCAGACTGGAATAACCATCAGATTTAACTGTTATTTCATGAACTCGAAAGTAGCAAATATGGACATCATTACAAATTTATCACAATACATACCTGCACAGGACTGTCACATTTCTTGAGACTTTATGGCTGGATTCTGGGGCCTGAGAGGGAACCTATAGAAAGAAACAGACTGTTAGTCTTCCATCAGAGATCTTGGTGAAAAAGTCATTACTCACTCATAAGTCAACTATCATCATGAAACATTTCTTACAAAAACGAAATGACACTAACTCACCTTAAATAGTCACATGCGAATGTGTTTCCACACCCACCACTTCTGCTATCATAGATAGGACAACACGCTGCTCCCGAACAAACAGCAGGCCACTGCAACACTTTACTAGACCGGACTTGGTTCCTTCCCGGTCATCACGATACTGCACCATCACCCTTATGCCAACACCACCTACAAGGGAACAAACAAAATATCTCAGACTGGAATAACCATCAGATTTAACTGTTATTTCATGAACTCGAAAGTAGCAAATATGGACATCATTACAAATTTATCACAATACATACCTGCACAGGACTGTCACATTTCTTGAGACTTTATGGCTGGATTCTGGGGCCTGAGAGGGAACCTATAGAAAGAAACAGACTGTTAGTCTTCCATCAGAGATCTTGGTGAAAAAGTCATTACTCACTCATAAGTCAACTATCATCATGAAACATTTCTTACAAAAACGAAATGACACTAACTCACCTTAAATAGTCACATGCGAATGTGTTTCCACACCCACCACTTCTGCTATCATAGATAGGACAACACGCTGCTCCCGAACAAACAGCAGGCCACTGCAACACTTTACTAGACCGGACTTGGTTCCTTCCCGGTCATCACGATACTGCACCATCACCCTTATGCCAACACCACCTACAAGGGAACAAACAAAATATCTCAGACTGGAATAACCATCAGATTTAACTGTTATTTCATGAACTCGAAAGTAGCAAATATGGACATCATTACAAATTTATCACAATACATACCTGCACAGGACTGTCACATTTCTTGAGACTTTATGGCTGGATTCTGGGGCCTGAGAGGGAACCTATAGAAAGAAACAGACTGTTAGTCTTCCATCAGAGATCTTGGTGAAAAAGTCATTACTCACTCATAAGTCAACTATCATCATGAAACATTTCTTACAAAAACGAAATGACACTAACTCACCTTAAATAGTCACATGCGAATGTGTTTCCACACCCACCACTTCTGCTATCATAGATAGGACAACACGCTGCTCCCGAACAAACAGCAGGCCACTGCAACACTTTACTAGACCGGACTTGGTTCCTTCCCGGTCATCACGATACTGCACCATCACCCTTATGCCAACACCACCTACAAGGGAACAAACAAAATATCTCAGACTGGAATAACCATCAGATTTAACTGTTATTTCATGAACTCGAAAGTAGCAAATATGGACATCATTACAAATTTATCACAATACATACCTGCACAGGACTGTCACATTTCTTGAGACTTTATGGCTGGATTCTGGGGCCTGAGAGGGAACCTATAGAAAGAAACAGACTGTTAGTCTTCCATCAGAGATCTTGGTGAAAAAGTCATTACTCACTCATAAGTCAACTATCATCATGAAACATTTCTTACAAAAACGAAATGACACTAACTCACCTTAAATAGTCACATGCGAATGTGTTTCCACACCCACCACTTCTGCTATCATAGATAGGACAACACGCTGCTCCCGAACAAACAGCAGGCCACTGCAACACTTTACTAGACCGGACTTGGTTCCTTCCCGGTCATCACGATACTGCACCATCACCCTTATGCCAACACCACCTACAAGGGAACAAACAAAATATCTCAGACTGGAATAACCATCAGATTTAACTGTTATTTCATGAACTCGAAAGTAGCAAATATGGACATCATTACAAATTTATCACAATACATACCTGCACAGGACTGTCACATTTCTTGAGACTTTATGGCTGGATTCTGGGGCCTGAGAGGGAACCTATAGAAAGAAACAGACTGTTAGTCTTCCATCAGAGATCTTGGTGAAAAAGTCATTACTCACTCATAAGTCAACTATCATCATGAAACATTTCTTACAAAAACGAAATGACACTAACTCACCTTAAATAGTCACATGCGAATGTGTTTCCACACCCACCACTTCTGCTATCATAGATAGGACAACACGCTGCTCCCGAACAAACAGCAGGCCACTGCAACACTTTACTAGACCGGACTTGGTTCCTTCCCGGTCATCACGATACTGCACCATCACCCTTATGCCAACACCACCTACAAGGGAACAAACAAAATATCTCAGACTGGAATAACCATCAGATTTAACTGTTATTTCATGAACTCGAAAGTAGCAAATATGGACATCATTACAAATTTATCACAATACATACCTGCACAGGACTGTCACATTTCTTGAGACTTTATGGCTGGATTCTGGGGCCTGAGAGGGAACCTATAGAAAGAAACAGACTGTTAGTCTTCCATCAGAGATCTTGGTGAAAAAGTCATTACTCACTCATAAGTCAACTATCATCATGAAACATTTCTTACAAAAACGAAATGACACTAACTCACCTTAAATAGTCACATGCGAATGTGTTTCCACACCCACCACTTCTGCTATCATAGATAGGACAACACGCTGCTCCCGAACAAACAGCAGGCCACTGCAACACTTTACTAGACCGGACTTGGTTCCTTCCCGGTCATCACGATACTGCACCATCACCCTTATGCCAACACCACCTACAAGGGAACAAACAAAATATCTCAGACTGGAATAACCATCAGATTTAACTGTTATTTCATGAACTCGAAAGTAGCAAATATGGACATCATTACAAATTTATCACAATACATACCTGCACAGGACTGTCACATTTCTTGAGACTTTATGGCTGGATTCTGGGGCCTGAGAGGGAACCTATAGAAAGAAACAGACTGTTAGTCTTCCATCAGAGATCTTGGTGAAAAAGTCATTACTCACTCATAAGTCAACTATCATCATGAAACATTTCTTACAAAAACGAAATGACACTAACTCACCTTAAATAGTCACATGCGAATGTGTTTCCACACCCACCACTTCTGCTATCATAGATAGGACAACACGCTGCTCCCGAACAAACAGCAGGCCACTGCAACACTTTACTAGACCGGACTTGGTTCCTTCCCGGTCATCACGATACTGCACCATCACCCTTATGCCAACACCACCTACAAGGGAACAAACAAAATATCTCAGACTGGAATAACCATCAGATTTAACTGTTATTTCATGAACTCGAAAGTAGCAAATATGGACATCATTACAAATTTATCACAATACATACCTGCACAGGACTGTCACATTTCTTGAGACTTTATGGCTGGATTCTGGGGCCTGAGAGGGAACCTATAGAAAGAAACAGACTGTTAGTCTTCCATCAGAGATCTTGGTGAAAAAGTCATTACTCACTCATAAGTCAACTATCATCATGAAACATTTCTTACAAAAACGAAATGACACTAACTCACCTTAAATAGTCACATGCGAATGTGTTTCCACACCCACCACTTCTGCTATCATAGATAGGACAACACGCTGCTCCCGAACAAACAGCAGGCCACTGCAACACTTTACTAGACCGGACTTGGTTCCTTCCCGGTCATCACGATACTGCACCATCACCCTTATGCCAACACCACCTACAAGGGAACAAACAAAATATCTCAGACTGGAATAACCATCAGATTTAACTGTTATTTCATGAACTCGAAAGTAGCAAATATGGACATCATTACAAATTTATCACAATACATACCTGCACAGGACTGTCACATTTCTTGAGACTTTATGGCTGGATTCTGGGGCCTGAGAGGGAACCTATAGAAAGAAACAGACTGTTAGTCTTCCATCAGAGATCTTGGTGAAAAAGTCATTACTCACTCATAAGTCAACTATCATCATGAAACATTTCTTACAAAAACGAATGACACTAACTTACCTTAAATAATGCTATCTGAATCTTTTACATATTAATCACTTCTGCTGTGACATAACAGACAGCAAATAGGTGGTGAAAGAATTGAAGGTGACTGCATGGCTTCACTGAACTGCTTAGCTTTTTGTGGCGTTGATCGCTTAAAAATGGTAGGTCGTTATAATGAAGCCAAACACGTGCAACCAACGTGCACGCCAGAGTATGTTCAATATCCAATATCCAATATCCTGATTACGAGCTAGTATAAACCAGTGATTTCTTTGAGCTCGCTTCTTGATTTTAAGGTAGAGGTTCCAGATCTTCGGTGAACTTATGCGTAGTAAATCCCGCCACTCGACTGCTTTAGCTCTGGTAGACTCCAGGAGGAGTGATGCGAGGATTGGTCAAGATTGTGGTTTGTAGTGTGCAGTATGTTAGGACTCAGCTGCTGCCGTGAATGGAGTTTGACCTAACACCCGTTGGTCATTCGGTATAGTCATAAAAGTAGAGTAATAATAATAATAATGATAATGATAATAATAGGTTGTAGTGTAGATAATATAGGTTGAGATAAGTGAAATAATAAAGAAAGAAAGAAAAGATAGAGTAGTCGGTACAGTGGGAGAAGACAGGACGGGTCGTGGGGATTTAGCTTGTATGCTTATCCACTGACAATGTGGTTTCAAATTTTAAGAGGGTAAGCCATCGAGACACAAACCATGCATTTCTGCATGATTGTCCAGCTTCCGCTTAAAAATCTCCACAGATGGAGCTGTAGTTACGGCCGCCGGTAAAGCGTTCCAGAGACGGCAAACTCGAAGCGAGAAGAAATGTGAACGCACTCGAGTCCTTGGTCTCTGGTGTGCTATCCTTAGCGGGTTACCTCGTGGAAACCTATAATCACTTAATGGCAGGATGCTCTTATCAGGATGGGCCTGGTCATTTAGGATCTTATAGACGGTGATGAGGTCTCCCCTGTGACTACGGTAACTAAGTGTGAAAAGACTTAATTTCTTCAGTCTCTCCTCATATGATTTGTTGCGGAGGCCGATCACCCATTTTGTCGATCGTCTCTGGACACTTTCTAGCATGTTAGCATCCCTTTTGAGTAGCGGAGGAGCAATGATATTATGCACCTCAAGGAGTGGCCTCACGTATGTCGTATACAACGTTAGGAATAGTTCAGGAGTAAGAGCTCCCAGTTGCCTATGCATAAAGTGTAAAGTGCCGTAAGCTTTGGCGACGTCCCTCGTGTAATTTACACTGGTGTCTAGCTTTTCTGTTAAAATAAGGCCTAGATCGCGTTCTGATGGCACACAACTCAAGTTCTGGCCACCAAGGGTGTAATTTGCACTCTGTGACCTGCCGGAATGAAGTTGCACTACTTTGCACTTCTTTAAGTTGAAAGGCATTCCGTTAGCCAGAGCCCAGTCCCCCAGCGTTTGCAGGTCAGCCTGCAATCTGTCGGAGTCTTCCGATGAGTTTATTGCTCTCCAAATCTTTACGTCGTCAGCGTAAAGAAGCGCAGAGCAATTCAGTTGACAGGGCAGGTCATTGATAAAAATCAAAAACATCAACGGCCCTAAGATAGAACCCTGAGGAACCCCTGATGCCGAGGTGTGCCAGGATGATCGGATGCGGTTGACTTTGGTGCAGAATTCTCTCTCGCCTAAATAATCTTCCAGCCATGCGAGAAGTGCTCCAGAAACACCCGCTTTGCTTATTTTGTGAAGGAGCAGACCATGGTGAACTGTGTCGAATGCTTTCGCAAAGTCGAGAAAGATCACATGGACTGGTACCTTTACATCCCAGGCTAGTGTCCAATCGTTCCAAGCTAGTAGAAGATTCGTCACACAGGATCTTCCCTTCCTGAAACCATGCTGTGCTTCATGGAGTAGGTTAGTCCCGTCGAAGTATTTTCTCATGTGGTCGTCAATGAGACTTTCCAATATCTTCGATATCACTGGGAGTAGCGCAACTGGTCTGTAACTGGTCGCGTTCTGCCGGTCACCACCCTTGAAGATAGGGGATAGGATGGCTCGTTTCCATTCACATGGAAGCTTCCCTACATCAAAGGAGTGTTGAAACAGATCACTTAGGGGTTGGCAGAGACTTTCTGAACACTGCTTCAGGACGGATGGTCTTATGTCGTCGCAACCTGCAGACTTTCCCGAAGCCAACTTTCCCAATTTTATGAGTACCATAGCCGGGGTAATTTGGAATGTACCCAGCAGGTTTTCGCACGTTGGTCTTGCATTGTAATCTTGATGTTTTGTGAGGGTAAAAACCTCGTTACTGTTCAGTTGCCTGTGAAAGGCTAGACTGAATGTCTCTGCCATTTCAAGACTAGTAAGAGATTTCCCATCAGAACCCACTATATTGCAAGCTCCCTGGTTGGTCGGTTTTCTTTCAGACATAAACCTGTATAGGCTTTTGGGGTTCACGAGAAGCTTATTGGCGAGGTTTCTCTGAAATGTCCTTCTATCACTCCGGACTCGTATGTTACACCGATTCCTGAGTTCGAGGTACTCTTCATGTTCGGGTTGACTCTGCGATACTCGCCACGCAAACCAGGCTTTTCGCTTCGCCTGTAGAAGGCGTTGTGTCCCCCTTTTTAGCCATGAACGTTGCTTTCTAGCTTTAGGTGTGACCAAAGGAACAGTGTCTGAGATCGCCTGGTGAATGATCTCCTTTACCACTCTCCAGTGTTCTTCTACTGTAAGCTCTGTCCAATTTTTTGGCCAATTTGCTTCAGACAAAAGTCTTCGCATTTCGGTGTAATTGGCTTTGTTATAACACAGATAGGGTTGTGTATTGTCCCACTGTAAACGCTCGCGGAGGACTATGTCGAATGTTATGACCGCATGGTCACTACTACCTATGGGAGTCGTGATCTGAACGTTTTCCACTAGTAGCTGGTCACTAGTGAGCACGTAATCCAGTCTAGAAGACTTCCCATCTGGGCCCCATCTAGTATCCATTCTGACATTTTCGGTGAATCCGGCCTCCGTGATGGTATGCAGCAGATTTCGATCAAATCTGTCCTGGGCACATCCCGTCATCAAGTTAAGAGATGGGGCATTGAAGTCTCCAGCTATGACAATTTGATCATAACCCATGTCATGTGTCGCTGAAATTGCATTCAGCAGTACCTGGTTGTGGTCTGCTCCACATGAAGGTGATCTGTAAATGCTGCCCACTAGATACTTACAGTACCCAACGGTGAAATGGCACCATATGGAGTCAGGGAGCTCAATGAGGGGAGGGTCGATTGCATGGACACATCTGAGCTGTTTGTCGACGTATATGGCGACTCCACCTCCTTCTTTCAGATCCCTATCTCGCCTGACAAGGACCATATCATTTATACTGACTTCGCTGTCTGCCACCGTAGGGGTTAGCCAGGTTTCCGTCAGTATTATGATTTTGGAGTTCAGCTGTGATTGTAGGTATCTAAGTTCAGCTATTTTGCCTCTTAGACCTCTCACATTACTGTACAGGCAACTGGTAGTCAGTCTCACCACGTCCCCGTATTGGGGGGTGGTTGACGTGATGTGGGCTGTCGGTTGAGGAGTTATCCTACGAACTAGTTGGCCGATTCCCCGGGAACCGGCCTGTTGGAGTTTTTTTCTTCTGATTCAATCGGAGCACTTGGATGGCACTGGCTATCATCGTCCGTGCTGCACCGCTGTATTGTGACTAGGGGTTGGGGATGTTCTATGACAACGTTTTGCTCTCTCCTTTGGGTACGAGGCCGGCTCTCGCAGCAGCGAATGTGTCTGCTGACCTTGTCTTTGGTCTCGTACCATCTCTGGAGAGCAGTAGTCAAGTGGTCTCGGGAGCTAAACTTAACAGCTAACAGACGTGGGGTGTTAATTGACATTAGGTGAGTGGGTCGAGGCAGTCTAAAAATAGAGACAGCCCCTGAACTTCCCAGACCCATCTGGGATGCCAACCATCTCCATTGCTGGACATCGTGACAGTGCTTCTCACAAGCGTTCCCAGTTTCCAGTTCAGGAATGCCGTGAACAACCATGGAGGCAGAAGGAATAAGCTCTGGCGACTCCCTCGCCATCTGTCTTTCCTTCCATGGCCTATCTGGCCTAACACGTATATTGCAGGTCCTCCCTATAGAAAGGACTTGGGAAGTCAATAAAACTTTTTCGGCATCTTCGGCAGAGCCTAGTTTTACCCTCAGTGGGGATGGTTTGCCTTGAGGAGCAGCAGTGCCCTTATACAATCTGCACAGTTTTACTGGTTGGATGTCCAGACCCAGTGTGCTACATAAGTTGGACCACTGTTCCTGATCAAACAGGGCCCTGTTTTCCAGCAGACTACTGCTACAGTCTGGTACATTAAAGAGGATAACGCAGTTTGATCGACTGACCGTGGATTTAGGTTCGGTCCTCGCACATTTGTCATCCCCCTTAAGACCGTTTTGTTTCATCTGGTGCAACTGGGTATTATTATGTGTCGCAGTGCTGTGGCCACTTTTACTGGTGGACGGTAAGGGTCTTTTCCCGGCGACAGGTACCCTTGGTGCTTCAACCTCTGTGTCTGGGGCAGTTATGGCAGGAATTGCAAGTATAACCGGTGTGGATTTTGGTATCCCCGATTTACATGCAATTGTGCTGTTTTCTGAGTTGGCGGGAGTGAAACGTTTCACGTTTTTTCCTGATATCTCTATGACATCTGTAGCTTTCGAGGAACTACACGAGGCTGCATTAGGACGGCAACTTGGGCAAATGTACCAGGACCATGGGCATGGGTTCTTACGCATAAAATCGTAATATACCTTTGGTACTCCGGTGTCACATCTACAATGTACCCATTGCTTACAAAAGTTACATTCGAAAGCAGAGTCTGCTTGTTCGACAATAGAATTGCAGACCTTGCAATCGTCTGCCTTCTTGGGGAACGTTTTCGTCGTCTTGCGACGTCGTGAACGTTTCTTATTGGCCTTCCTGTTTGTTTCAAGGCCTACTGTGGATATAGGTGTCATACTATTCACCTGTTTGCTTAGTTTGGCTGAAGCTCTGGTGACTACGGTGTATGGTCTCCCATTACTTATCTTGGGATGAGAATCTATAGTCATTTTACTCCTAAAATAATACCGATGATTAAATGATAAGAGACAGTGGAGTTTTGTCCAATAGACTGACAGCAAAAGACAATAGAAAGCACAGAACAGAAAGATAAAGTATATAAGTAAAAGCTTTTGACTTTACCTGTAACTTTCGGGTTATTCGGCTTCACAACAATCACGTAACAGACCAACAAGTCCTGTATATTTGAAAGAGTGAGGGGGATGTTGCTACAGAAGTAGCACCTGAAGCTTGGGCAGTAGTTCGAGACAGTGGGAAGTACCAAACACAGGCTCGGTGAAGAAGAAATGGTTGAATAAAATTCGCCGGATAGGAAGATCAGGTTTCCCAAACGAATTATTCACAAAAGTGGATATTTCCTGTTAGACGGAAAAATGCACGTCGTATTCCTGTTCGACGTAATTGTTGCCGCCAGTAATTGAATGAACACTTAAAACAATCATGACATAACTAGTTTCTTGTTTTTTCGCTTCCAAGCAACATTATATGTGAAATTCCTCTACACCTTAATTTTTTACACCTGAATGCGAGTTGTGGTTAACTTCTATACAAATTTTGGTACCTCAGATCTAAGAGACTTCGATGCATTTGCATAGAAATAGAGCAAATATTGATGCAGAATGGTATATAAACATTTTATTTCACCAACTTTTATTAGCTGCGTGAAACCTATAATATGTGGAAAATCAAGAAGTTATGGTGTCGCAGCTCTGGAGATCTGTGAGGAAACGTTATATCGAAGTGTATTATCCAAATTTTAAGAATTTATTCCGGTCATCTATAAACTGCGTAAGAACACACTGAGCGAGTGGTTATCAGGACGCCACCACGATCATCGCAACCTCCTGTGCACTGAAAGCCAGTAACCTTCGCAATAACGACATCAGGATTCATATCAGGTAAGTAAGTCACGTTTACCCAATGCTTCGCTCCTGCAAACACTGCAGATCAGGAGAAAGGTGTAGCGGTAAATAATTCTCCGAAATTATTGACCACAGCAATCATCACTCAACATTGGATGCTAACCCTCACTGTTTAAGTCGACTTGTTCAGCTGAAAGCTTCCGGTCAAGCATCCCCGCCATCTGGTACTTCGTCGTGTCACGTGCGTGCACCATTACTAGCTAGCTAAGCATTCACTTCAACCCGCGATTTGGTCCCGAAATATATTACGTACTTTGGACGACTAAGTCTGGTCTTTTGCTTTATCTTTGGTACTCGAAGAGCGAACACTATAGAAGTTGTTGGTATACGATCTTGTGTTAGTATACTCCGTACAGTTCGCGAACGTCAATACCTTCAACCTCTAAAAGGGAGACTTCTATAGACAAATAGGAGGTATTATGGTCATGACCCAGGCCGTATGGCAACAACAAAATCCTAATGGGTGAAATGAATACCACACTGGAAGCAGACAACCTAGGAAGAGAAGTCTTCAAGGGTTGAGAATTTCAAATAGAAATTAATGTGAATGGAAAACTATTTACCGACTTCTGCGCCTTTCATGGCTTCGTCATTGGAAGCGACGTGTACATGTATGAAAATATACACAAGGTTACTTGGATTTCGCCAGATGAATACACTGAAAATCAGGTATACTTGACCTCAATCCGGACAAAGTCTAGAGGCAGCCTAATTAACACAAAATTGAGAAGAGGGGCATACATGGGTTTGTGGCATTATCCATTGCAAAGAACTTTCTAAGCCCAGCTGAAAGCTATTAAAGAAGCTGGAGTGTATCCTATTACTTAAGACTATATACAGCATTCACTTATCGAGTCTTCCACCCTGAACCTTCTGATACGCTTCCTCATCAACTGGAACCGAAAGGTCTTCTCCCCACGTGAAAAAATCAAGCGGAAAGCCTGGCTTTATATTTCCCACTATTACCTATTTATCTTTGCGCTACTTGATTCTGTGACATGAAAATATTTCTCACATCCTAAGACTTCTTGTTAGAAAATGCAAGAATTCCTGTTTCTTAAATGTTTAGGTCCATCAAAACATGTGAGTGATTATTATTATTATATTATTATATTACTGTAAAGAGATTTCCAATCATTTAACTCTCAGTTATGATGATTTTACACTTCAACTAACTGGCGTACCTTTAGATATGGTATCTTATCCATTGAAGGAGCTGAGTGACAATTTCGCCGGTAGAGAAAGTGATTAACTTATGCTTGAGAATTTCAGAAAAGACTTAAAAAGCAATTTCTACAATGTTATACCTGTTAATCGCGATAGATAGATAGACTGTATGATAAACAGCCAATCAATATTATGTGACCTTTTTTGTCGCGATTATTGGTCGATTTATTGTAACTCTCACCACGTGATGACCTTGAATGTTCTTTTTTGTCTGTCACTTTACTTGTATATACATGTAATTAATTGACTGTTCATTTTGTCCGTACCTTCAATACTGTTCGGTACGTTTTTGTCCTATTTTTGTAATGACAATGGATTTGTACATTTTTTCTTGGTGTAATTGTACGGTTTATTTTATGTTTTAGAAACAGATAAAGTTAAGTCAAGTCATCCTGTTTTTAACTATAGCTAAGCCGAGACTCTGTATCGTCAGTATTAAGGAAGGACTAAATCTGTAGGACAAAAATAATCCTACAAAGTTTCGAACAGTATTGCAGACGAAAGTTTCGAACAGTATTACAGACGAAAGTTTCGAACAGTAATGCAGACGAAAGTTTCGAACAGTATGGCAGACGAAAGTAATGAAACTATGCCGTCGTTAACTCCACAGTTAGAAAAGAGTAATGAAGCTGATTTCCCTGGAAGCAACGAGAATAAATCACGCTATATGATAGAATTGGAGCTAGCGAAATTGCGCATAGTCCAAAAAGAGAAAGAAATGGAATTAGAAAGATTACGACAAGGTAGTCGCGAATGTTCTTGTCACAATAAATCGCCTTACAAACCTTCTACTTTCCATAAAGTTGCTGTATCTCCTAATGATGAGTTCGCCAGAACCATATCTAAGTTTCTGGACATGCTTAAAAGATATCAATATTTTAAGATGGATGCCGATGAACTTGAGTGTTGGATCAATGAAAAACTGCAAAGCTATGCAAACGAGGATTTTAAAGAACTCAGTAATCTTCAGCTGAAAAAACAGAAACATCAAGAGCTTGAGTTCGAAGTAACAGTTCATGCTGAAACACTGTCAGCTCTGGATTCTGCGGGAGAAGAAATGATTGATCAGGGGTACTACGCAACAGATATTATCAAAAACCGTTTGATGAATTGCATGCCCTGTGGGAAAGGCTTATGGCTATTTTCAGAGAAAAATCCAGTGTCATTAACCTAAAGCTTAAATTTGTCCGGTTTTTACGCCAAGTCGACGAGATACTTTTCTGGATACGTGAAAACGAAACTTATGTAACATCAGAGGATTTAGGTCAAGACTTGGAAGATGTTGAGACACTTCAAAAAGGGTTTAATGAGTTTACAAAAGATCTCGAGAATCAAGAAAGTCGTGCAGAAGACATCTATCGGAAGGCAGATGAACTTCTAAAAGAGGAATGTACTGAGGATGCCCTAGTCATAGAAAAGTCCAGAGAGGTCCGCGAAGCTCTAGAACGTCTGAAGGGTCTGACTAGAAAACGACAAGAAAAGCTCCTTGAAGCCTATGAGTTACAGTGCTTCTTTAGAGACATAGATAGAGCTATATCGTGGGTGAATAAAAAGTCCATTCCTCTATGCATTGAGGACTGTGGTCGTGATCTTGCCTCAGTCCAAGCCTTACAAAGGAAGCATGAAGCATTAGAAAGGGATTTGACTGCCCCAGATAAAAAGATTGTTCAACTTGGAGATGATGCTAAGGCGCTTGCACAGAAGCATCCTGATTCGCAAAACACCATACAAGGCAAGTATGACGCCTTAATCACTGCATGGGATAAGCTGAAAAGTCAGGCTGTAGATAGGAGAGGTAAACTGGAAGAGTCATTCAAGATGCATCGCTTTTTGGTTGACTGGAGATATTTGAGTACCTGGATGAATGACATGAAGACGTTAATGTTGGCGGATGATTTAGCAAAGGATGTAGCTGGTGCTGAAGCCCAAGTAGAGCGACATAAAGAATACACCTCTGAGATAAATTCTCAAGCTGACAGTTTCGATAAATGCATACAAGCAGGTCAGGCATTACTAAGTGTTGGCCATCCCTGTAGTGAAGACATAGTTGCTAAACTTTCCACCCTTGAAAGAGAGAGAGCCTCCCTGATGCAGTTGTGTGAGGAAAGACGTGAACAGCTAGAACAGTGTATGGGCCTTCAGTATTTTTACCGCGACGCTGAACAGTCGGAATCTTGGATTGGTAAGCAAGAGGCCCTCTTAGAAATAAATGATGTGGGAGACTCACTCGATTCTGTGGAATCACTTATAAGGAAACATGAAGACTTCGAAAAGTCACTTTTAGCACAAGAAGAAAAGATGCGACAACTTAATGAATTCGCTGCAAACTTAATCGAGTCAAACTACTATGCGGCTGCACAGGTTCATGAGATTCAGGAAGGTCTTCAAAGCAGACGAAATGCATTAAAAGAGAAAGCTCAGAACCGCCGTCAGCATCTTCAAGATTCCCACCGTTACCAAATGTTCGATAGAGATGCAGGCGAAATGCAGTCATGGATATCAAGAAAACTTAAAAATGTACTTGATGAAAGTTACAAAGACTCCACGAACTTGCAAACAAAGATGCAGAAGCACCAGAATTTCGAGGCAGAAATACAAGCGAACCAATCCCGCGTCAAAGATGTTAAAAAGACAGGTCAGGATTTGTTAAATGCAAACCACTACAACTCGCCAGAAATAAAAGTAAAGATTGAACAGTTGGATGAAACTTGGTCTCATCTCGTAAATGCCATGGGAGACAAGAAGAAAAATTTAGATCAAGCAAGTAGGCAACAACAGTTCGCTCGCAACATAGAAGATGTCAAGTTATGGTTGAATGATGTTGAAGCTCAGATAGCCTCAGAGGATGTCGTTCGTGATCTAAACGGTGTGATGAACGCACAAAAGCGGCACAACTTGCTTGAATCTGATGTAGCTACTCATCGTGAACGTATAGATGCATTCAAAGTCCAGGCTGACACGCTTGCTGCAGAAAGTCATTTCGACGCTCCTATTATCCAAGAAAAACAAAGACAGTTAGCCCGACGTTACCATGACCTGCAAATCCCTCTAAGTCAACGTCGTGAGAAGTTAAGAGATGCCCTTCCCTCGGACACATCTTTGCAGCTTGAATATGGTGACTATAGTGAGCTGGTGAAGTTACTAGTCGATTGTTGTATAGATTTCAAAGCACATTCGCTTAAACAAATCGAATCAGAAATGTGGCATCAGTTTGCTGAAAGCTTCACTACTGGTTCAGTAGCCACTCACAAAGATGCCTTCAGGTTATGGGTTAAAGATAAGAACCCTGTTGTTGAAAAATATATTGGGTTTATAGAGTCATACCGTGATCCCTTTGGTGTTCGTGCAAGGTTTGAATCATTTGTCACTGTTGTAAATAGATCAGTGTCTAAAAAATTCCAACGACTTGTAAATAATGCTGAAAGGTTGTTAACAAGTTTACCATGGCTTTCTACGTTTGAAAAAGTTAATTTCTTACAGCCAGACCTTACTAGTTTGGATGTAGCGACGTTTGAAACTGCTGGGATTCCTGTTAGAACTAATATTCCTAACTATGATGATGTACGACAAGTTGATGGATTTAAAAACGTTTCTTTGGATAATGTACTTAGTGTTCGTCTCGAGGATCCTAAACCAGAATTTCTACGTAATGAAGACAAACAAATGTACGTGGAACATGCTGAAAGTTCCTTTGAATTACAAGTTGGACTTCATGAACTGATGGGATATAGTTCTGGTAAACTGTTTCTGCGTGATTGTTATGGAAAACGAAATTTCCATACGAAAACTACTGAATATGTCATAGATGCAGATCCTGTAAAAGGTTGGTATGAAGCAGGAGAAACGTATGACAGCAAGTTTTCAAACCTTTCATCTGCAATAGACAAGTGTCAAGCTGAGTGCGTTGGAATTTATTTATCTGATTTACATCTTGTTCTGGAGCAGTTCGGTTTGAATACCAACTGTGCTCAAGGTGATATCCCAGATGCATTCTATATTAATTGGTTGTCAATGATTCCTTCAGTTGTAACTTCCATGGAGTTTTATTCTCCAGCAGAAAATGCTGATGACATTGGATCATGGTGTAAAGCACATTATTGTGCTTATTATGCGATTCTGCGAGTTTCGATTGAAGCTGACGATTCTATGGGACGTACGCATAAAGTAGTCGGTGAGGACAATGCATCTGATTTGTGTATTTCCTTAGTTCCAAAAAGGCCTTTAACGTCGGCTCGTTCAGCAATTGGTGAATTCTTAAGAAAATTACAGTATTACAAAGGTAAAGCGAATGCTATGTATGGATATGCTTTCTCCCAACACTATAGTCAACTACTTCCAAAATATTTGACTGATTTGCTCTGGCATAAATGGCTACGTGGATATCTTCTGATGCTGCAAACAAGATCTAAGTGGTTGGATATAAAGCACAACCTACAACCTGATGATCTCGTCTTAGTTAACAGTGCTGACACACAGAGACGTCTCTGGCGAAAGGCTATAGTTAAGCAGATGTACTATGACCAAGATGGCCATGTCAGGACACTGTGTTTGAAAACTTCAGCTCAAGAAGTGGAACAAGATATAAGAAGCGTACGAAAGGTCAACGTGGTGATCGTTCGCGGGGAGTGTTAATCGTGATAGATAGATAGACTGTATGATAAACAGCCAATCAATATTATGTGACCTTTTTTGTCGCGATTATTGGTCGATTTATTGTAACTCTCACCACGTGATGACCTTGAATGTTCTTTTTTGTCTGTCACTTTACTTGTATATACATGTAATTAATTGACTGTTCATTTTGTCCGTACCTTCAATACTGTTCGGTACGTTTTTGTCCTATTTTTGTAATGACAATGGATTTGTACATTTTTTCTTGGTGTAATTGTACGGTTTATTTTATGTTTTAGAAACAGATAAAGTTAAGTCAAGTCATCCTG
This sequence comes from Trichobilharzia szidati, assembly GCA_944472155.2. Classification (NCBI taxonomy): domain Eukaryota; kingdom Metazoa; phylum Platyhelminthes; class Trematoda; order Strigeidida; family Schistosomatidae; genus Trichobilharzia; species Trichobilharzia szidati. Next base: position 31,548,753 of record OX235272.1, read on the forward strand.
TTTTTAACTATAGCTAAGCCGAGACTCTGTATCGTCAGTATTAAGGAAGGACTAAATCTGTAGGACAAAAATAATCCTACAATACCTTTTACCCGTTACTGTGATCCATCACAATGTTTCGCCAGAACTACTTCTCAAAATAAGCGCTTACCTAACTGTTTTCTCTGTAGAGGCTTTGAGAGGATCACGTCCTGACAGAGTGTCTTGGATTGTAATATCAGAGAGAAGGACCATTGCCAAAGTTAAAACTTCATTTCTACTTGCTTGTAACACGCCACTTACAGACTGTCAGGTTTCATACATTTGGTTCCCTTGATGAATTACGATTAATGGAGAGACCAGATTGCAGTGCGGTTGAGCATCACATAATTTAAAACTTTTGTTTTTGTTTTCGAAGCCACTTCAAAGTAATTATACCAACTCAACAATGAACTGCTATACATTTCTGGTGAACATAAATACTACTTCATAGCCTCTGAAGGTGATTTCGTCGGTTAAGAGAATCTTCTTCGCTGAATTGACTTTTATTTGCTTCTTAACTCAAGAAGGTTAAAGTTCATAGAAACTAGAGGCTTGCTCAGTGAGGTGAAATCATTAATATGGATAATAATAAATATTTCGTATAAACGGGTAAACTTACAAGAAATGCATGCCAGTTTTACGCGCACGATCAGTAATGTTATAAATTACAATCCTGAAGTATCACAAATTAATACTTTCTCAAAAGTTTGAATAGTTCAATTATCATACTAGCAATCAGAACAGGTCCTTGTAAATGTTAAATTGTAAACCGTTTGCTAAGGTCACCATCAAAGTTGAGCTACAACCCAAACTTCGTTCCGTTACCTACTGATCATTATGGTCAATCAGTGAACAGCGTATATCTGGGTGAGTGCTATACCGCCACCCGATTGAACGCTATTTTAGGAAGAGGAGAAAATTCCGCTCAGCTGCAAAATGGTATAAAATGCGATTATGAACAATACGTTATTGGAAGTACATTTACGAGATAAATATAAGGAGAAGAAGCTATATAGTGCTTGAAATGATAGTTTACATTTGCAGTTCTTAATGCTAACCATATTGGTCTAAGCGTGGAAACTATCAATTTCCGATGAAGATATAGCTTTGTTCAAACATTGGTGTTGTTGTATTTTTAATTAGAGTAGCCAGACTTTGGGCAAGCAACAAATATGAACAGAGAGCAAGTTTTAGCTTTAGTAATGGCCTAAATAGTTAGCATAAAGTAGAGTATAATAGTGCGTAAATAAATAGATTATTGTGAGGTAGGTAAGTGATATTTAAGTGAGGAGTGAATTCAAAGATCTGAAAGATTAGAAAAACATAGGACAAGCTGACCTGTCAGATGTCTCACGAATTTATGTAGGGCCAAATGGGTAGAATCTTGACAAGAAGCTGAACAGGCTTGTATATAATTTATAATTTAGATCTGTACAACCCTCGGTATGTTTTTGTTGAGGGTCCAGACTAATGTTTAGTTCTGGAGCTATCAAAAAATGCATGTTGCTGTCCTACAGATTGGAGCGATTCACAATTGTGACCACTACCATATCTGCTGATAAGTATGCGCCACCCTCCCTCCTTTTTTGATGCTAAGCTCTGAGATTTTTCGCAAACTGTACTAGCAGTGTTGCATTACTGCAACTACAAACCAATATGATCGAAATGCAGTTAATAAGGAATTGAGAGGTTGATGGCACCCTCCTTATGTATTCCTAAGTTTGAAATCTGCAAACCACTCATGTCCAGTGCTATTCAAGCATAAGCTTGTTGAAGAAACTAAGAATCTTCTCGTGTCTAATAAGAGTTGGCTCTTGAAAATCGTACACTAACATAAGGGTTGCCCTGGTGTTTCATGCAGTACATCATCAGCAACGTTCCTTAATGACCAGGTATATTGGATTTATTCGTATGCATAAATAAATACTGACGAAACAGCCAGTAAAGGCATCAATTTGCGTAACGAAATGGTAAACAGTGAAGTCTAGGCCACCCCGTCTACACATAACAAGAACACTAATATTCTAGATTATCACATATGTCTCTCATGAGTCGCCCTATCCGAGAGACCAGCTACCTCTAGCTACTACCTCACAACTTGCACATAATTATCAAGCCCACCAAAAGTCCTTTGGGGATACACAGAATGTGTTCAGTGAGATCAGAACCAACGACACATATGCAAGTGATAATAAGTAATTGAGGGATCCAGAAGGATGCGACGAACGATCAAGTAGGGACTACATCTTAATTATAGCTTGTAGGGCCTTCTTTACCTACTTAATGGTTAATTCCCTTCCGTCTGTTCGACTAGGTTGTTCCCGCTTCACTTGATCTCTGCCACGTTTCCGAAAAAATCAAAAAGCCATTAACCTTCTGCGGTTTTACGAGTCGTGGGTCAGTAATTCAAATAATCGTTTCGACAGAAAAGTCACTTTCTAAACCTAAATGGACTGCTTGCTTTTCAGACTGTCCTTCAGATGTGCGAAAGTGTCGCATGGATACAAATATTTAGTAGCAGCAAGTGAAAACTTAATTTAATTTTCGAAAATTTCGCTAGAATTTGCCATGGTTAACAAATGTTAGGTTCCAAAAGGATACCAGGAAATTGTGACTTCCCAGTATTTCTCTACAACCAGGAGCATTTCAAGACGACTCAAACCTTCAACTCCCTAAATCAGAAGTTTAATGAGCAATGACCGGCCGTAACCAAAATGCCTGATACAATTTGAGAATTATGTCCAATTAGTAATAATAATAGTTTATATTTCGTATAAACGGGTAAGTTTACAAGAAATGCATGCCATTTTTACAGGCACGATTATAATAATATATATTTATTCCTGTTTATGCAGGAACATACCAACTGTACAGGTATGGATAAGTTATTATATAAATTACACATATTTTGTCGTATGGTGAGTTTACAGGTTGGTTGTTCTTTTTGACATTATAGTCAGTCGGAACAGCCTGCTAAATAGTCTGTTTGTGTAACACATAAAGAGATGTATAAATATTGTCTTCGCATTAACAAAAACCCAGACATCAGATGAATGTAATACAAATATCTGGGAAAAATAAAGCTTGAAGTCAATTCTCCTATATAACATTGTTGGGAACAGCATCCTTGACTTAAAGTTTATTGATGTATTATTTTGAGGTCAGTGATGTATTTATTCCATTTTTTCACCAGTCTAATCGTAGTTTTATAATAGGAAAGAAATTTGATCCTGGATACGAAAACTAGATAAGGTCATGTTGGATTCTTTTACTGCATGGAGTAGGGCCGAGGTCGATTCCAGAACTATCCATTTGCGCCATTTGTGTCTGCATGACAGACTGTACACGTAAGCTGAGTAAGACATTGAAAACTGAAAACCAGTTGCTTTTTATTTCAGATCATGAATACTCCTTGTACAGAATGTTGGCAAGCGTCTTCAAATGGTAGGATGGGATCGTTCATGGAATTTGAGTGGTGACGAGCCAGTAGCCTGAGTGAAGACGTGTGAATTTACTTAAATGGTCTGAAGTCCAGCTTCACTTCAGTTTAAATGTAAGATTGTTCGACCTCGACCAAAAGGTAAGTAGAAGAGCAGGCGCAGCAGAAGAATTCCAGAAAGAGAAAGTATGTGAAGATGAAAAGAACATTAATGTTTTATACATATACAAATGTCTATCTCATTTGTATATCACTATAGTAAACATTATCTATATTCTAGTTGTGTTTTCATGTATGTTTGTGAAGTCTTACAGTTTATTCAGTGTCATGTATATAATATAACTCATTACTGTATTTTTACAATATACTGTTACGCTGTCATCTCATTAACTTGGATTTTTATTCAAATACTTGTTCTTTCGGTGACTTCGCTAGAAAGTCACCTACACGTTTCGTTTCATGCTGATAGTTATGGTCAACCAGTGAGCCGTGTATATTTGGGTAAAAGCTATGCCTCTACTTTATTAAGAGCTATTTCAGGAAGAGAATGATGCCCTGCAAAACACAGCACTAAGTGTCCAGTTAAACATACAAAGAAGTATTGTTACAGCAATAGGTAATTTTCAGTCTATACATGGACAGGAACCAGAACAATGGCAAATTAATCCATATATAATGGCAGTTGGAGCATATAAGAGCTGGAAATCATCATCACGCTAGTCAGTGAGATTTCGGACCCAACCATCAGCGTGCATTCATTATTTCTTAAATAACCAGATTTGCTACCACCGAACAGATAGTTATTGAGATTATTTATTGGTACAAAGGTATATTTTACAACTGTAATTCAGGATGCATCTTTGGGGAAGGTAATGTGTAATTCACGAGGCAACTGAAAGATATGGGACCAGTAATGTTTGCAGATCATTTGTCATTGCAAGTGGTCAAATATCTACATTCTTTTTTCTCATTTAGAAAGTCATAAAGAAGCTAAAACAGGGAGAGAAAATAGAAGACAGGCGACAGCAGCACAGAATAAAGCGATTGGAGTGCACAAGGAGTGATTTATAAATATATATTCTGTGCATAAAATATGATTATGTTGGTACACCGACTAGCTAGTCCACTCATGCTAACCTTTATATTATGTGTGAACCAATACTAATGGCCTGTGTAGAAATGTTTATCATGTCCTTCCGATAATGTCAACATTTATAATTGCAGCTTATTGCAACTCATACGTTTAATGAACTCATAATATGCATGTGGGGTGGGAAAGAGGGAGTAGGAGTCAGACGCAGGAGTGCATTGTCATCTTTGAGCAGCCTGGTAACTGAAGAGATGAACACTGGAGATGTGTTTGCATCACGCACATCAGCTGGTAGTCTATTCCAAATGACTGGAAACTTATTTGAGAAGAAGTTGTACCGCATGTAAGCCTGACAACGCTCCAAAGCAACTAGGTTGTCATGATTTCTAAGTTTAAAACTGATGACAGAGGTAGATTTAGTTATTGGCTCGGAGTGCGAGACAAAATTAGTTATCTTGTAGTAGAAAATAAGGCTCAGCTTAAGACGTCTTTTACGAAGTCGCTCTATTTTCAGTCTGCCGCAACGTTCAAAGTATTCGAGATTACATTCCAAACCAAGAGTTCTTGAGGTAAATTGCTGTTGCACTCCCTCTAATTTAAGCTTGTCATTCTGTCATGGTCCGCTAAGAATAAACGGGCAGTATTCTAAAATAGGCCGTACACATATTTTGCATAACAAAACCCTAGTTTCACAACAAAAGAAATCGCGAGTTACGCAACCTAGGAGCCTTCGTGTTTTACGTCTGGCATAAACAGTTTGTTCAGGGAACGTTAAGTGGCAAAGTTCAACAATAGAGTCCCAAGCAATGCGAACGCACAAGTGACCTTGAGCCGACCAGTCAGAAAAAAGGGTGATTTTTGCATAAAATTTTACGCATATTTACATAAAAAAGCATAAAAAAGTTAAACAGGATATTTTTCTGTAATATGAGATAAAAATATCTCCCAATTTTGTATAGGGGTTTCAGTTTTTAAATTGAACCAATTTCTATACATATATTCATTCAAATGACTGAAAATAACTTCGTTTTGTGATCCGTTGATAGCTCAGATTCTATTTTTCAGTCTTCCCCAGAAACCTTCGATGGAATTATTATGAGTACCGGTGACAGGGTCGGCGGAATCATTCGAATCGTTCACTCTATGATTTATATATCCCAATTGCGATAACTGGCTATATCCCGCCCATTCATCTGTGTGAATGGTGGTGCCTGGTAACACTAGACGCTGAATAATAGAAAGGAGTGTATCAGCACTCCTATCTAGAATCAGCTCCATAAACCCTTTGCGAATCTAGGTGTCATAAATTCCTAAAACCCAAACGTTATTCGCTCTGGCACCCAGTAATTGGACAGAAGCAAGATATTCACGCAAAGTTAAACTTTCGACACCAATAACAACCAATCATCAAAGACAGTTTCAACATTTCAAAGAAAGTTCCTAGAAGACAATTAATTCAGTGTCACTTACTAGTATGCACAATTATTCGCGCTAGAATAATGGTGAGCTTCCTCAACCAATGACTAGCATGCGTTCAGGGTCATTGGAACATTTACAATCCTGGGACTCTATTGTTGAACTTCGCCTGTTGAGTTACTAGAGTATCTGATAGCGAGATCTATGACTGAGTTGAGCTTGGCTAATTTTCGTCTATTTACTTCAAGAGTAAGGTCAAGGTTACTGTTGCCAAACAAATCCAGCTACATTTGTCAATGTTAAACTTTAGACAGGTTACAGTACACCATGTTACGAGACCACTTAGTTCAAGATGTATTTTACTCACCATATCGTTGAATTCATGAGCGTAGCAGGAGTAAATGACTTTGAGGTCATCAGCATATAGGAATGGTTTATCTGAAGTGAAGCAGTTGCAAATGCTGTTAATGTATACTGTAAATAAAAGTGGCCCTTCCACAGGCCCAACTAAATTTGTAAGTTCTTAGGCAGACTGGACATACTTGGCTAGAAACAGACTGTCACAACCCCTACAAGAGGTAATAACGTACTAGACTTAATCTTCTGCCACAATATAAGTCCCCTTTCTACCCAAGTAGGTTCTGAGTTTTCAGGGAGTGACCACAAAACAGTGCTGTGTGCACTGCCACTTCCGTCAAGTAGCAATGCAACTCATACCCCTACTTCACAACAAATAATTTACAGGAACTACAGTAAGGCAGACTGGACTCTAGTAAAATCAATGCTAAGATCCTCAGAATGGAGTGAGTACTTCTATACTGACAGCCTCTCGAAAGCTCTAGACATCTTTTACTATAACTCCAACACATGCTTAGATGCTGTCATCCCACTTCAAACATTAAAGTTTTCCCCACATAGAAAGTCATTCATAAAGCCAAAGGATCGTAGGAAACTGAAAAGACTGTCAACAAGTTACTTCAGGCGACACGACTTTAGTACACTAGGGTCAATACTTAGTACTCTTAGCTCCATCTCGCAAGCTCATAACTTGCGTATGAGAAATGAAGAATGCACCGCACTAGCCAGCACCACCAGAGTAGGTGCTCTCACAGAAATCCTAAAGAAATGAACAAATCGCCAAAGCCATAAAATTTCTCTCCTTATAAACAAGGGCAAACTATGCAGCAACCATGCAGATATGTGTGAACTGTTTAATGAGACGTTTGCAGCTAACTACCTTAAGCCTACAAGTCCACTTCTCGGTTTACAATCTACAATAGAACTCCCTTCTTCTTCAACGCTGAAACAAATCAGCACAGTTCATTTCACTTATTCTAATATTAACCAAGCCATTAATACTCTTAAAAGCTCTAGTAGCGCTGGTTTTGACGGTATACCATCGTATCTTTATAAACACGGTGGTTCTGACATTTCCGTTTTAATACTTAAGACCTTTACAATGTCCCTAGAAAGCCAAACCTATCCAGATAAATGGAAAACCACATTTATAGTACCCAAACACAAATCCGGATCAAAAACTGAAGTCAACAACTATAGGCCAATCAATATTACACCCATAGTATCTAGAATCATTGAAAGAATAGTTAAAGATGATATCCTCAAACATATGCTCAGCTGCAATATTCTAAGTCCAAACCAACATGGATTCCTAAAATCCAAATCATGCATGACATGTCACCTTGACTTCTTTAACTATATAACTAGCAGCCGAGACAAACAACAACTAGTACTAGTCATCTACTTCGACATATCCAAAGCCTTTGACCGCGTTGACCATTTACTTCTAACAAATAAGCTGAACTCCTTAGGAATAAGTAACCCATTATTAGGATGGATTGAATCATTCCTTAACAATAGGTCCCAAGTAGTTAGACTGGGGTCTGTAAACTCTAAACCTAGTCCAGTCACTTCTGGAGTAGTTCAAGGTAGCGTCTTAGGCCCCCTCCTATCCACTCTGTATGTCAACGACATATGCAGCTGTTTCTCACTTGGTAAACCATTCATCTTTGCAGATGATCTTAAAGTAGCTTAAACATTCCACTGTGATGACTTAGGGTACTTTCAGAAAGCTGTTCAGGAAGAACTAGATCGAGTAACTGCATGGTCCTCCACATGGAACCTAAAATTCAACCTTAAAAAATGTGGTTGGATCTGTTTCGGTGCACCCTCAATAAATATTAAACTGGAACTTGAATCTCTCGACTTGCCTAAACTCCAAAGCGTTGCTGACCTAGGACTCAGGTACTCTAGTGACTTGACATTTTCTGAGCAAGTGGCGACACAGACGCGTAAATCGAGGATGCTCTTAGGATGCATACTCAGGAACTTCCACAACTACGAAGCGAAACTATTATTATATAAAACTTGTGTCAGACCACTACTTGAATATTGTCAATTTATTCTCAGCAGCACTCGCGTAAGTGACAAACTTAAAATAGAAAGTGTCCAACGATACTTCACGTCTAAACTACTAGGATTTGACTGCGAAAAGGACTACACATCAAGGTGTATAACTCTGGGTATCGACCCACTCTGGATGAGACGACTGAGCATTAACCTAACATTCTTCTTTAAAGTCTTGCATAAAATATCATTCTCAAACAGTAAGGAGACACAGTTCTCACCGGAAGGCTCTTACAACCTTCGTAACCAAACTTGCACAGTATCTAGGAAAAACTGTAAGACAACACTCCGTGCAAACTTCTTCACAGTCATGTACTCTAAGATCTGGAACAGTTTACCCCTAGAAATAAGGACCTGTCACTCTATTATAGCCTTCAAACGCTTGCTAAATAAACTGCTTCATCCAAATGACTATGCCAATCACACCGCACCACTTATTTCCAAAACGCATGAGCTATTAGAACACTATAACGCCTAGACTCATTACTAAATATTACGACACTAAATAAACTCTAAGACTTCGCAAAATTACATGAAAAACAACTAGATTATGGGTAGTGTTTACTTTACAATGATATACATTTATAAACATTTATATGTACATAAAATAATGATGTTAGATAATAATAATGTATTTCATATAAATTTACAAATTTACATGAAAATGCATGCCATTTCTACAGGCACGATCAAGTATGATATAATATCAAATCGTAGATTGTCTACAAGTTAATCGTATTTCAACTGTTAAATATTCGATACATATAATACACTCATTTTCTGAATTAGGCCGTATAGTTATTGAATTGTACAGTTGTCCTCCAGGTTGAGCGGGAAAATCGACTTCGTTCCGTTTTCATCCCGTGGTTGTAGGCATACGATAACCAACCGATATTGAGGTAAGTACACCTTTTACAAGGGATTGGAATCTGTTTTAGAAAAATTAAAGTGCTGAGGTGAATCATTAAATTGTAATGAAATAGGTAAGTGCAAGTATCATTAATAAATGCATTAATAAAGGAAACACCCTAGGGTGACAACATTCATTTGCAATGTATAATGCTACAGATATATCACAAACTATCATGATATCCACTTTTGTTTTAATACAATTATCCTCATGCCAGTTGTTTTTATTTTATACCTTTTTGTGCATTTAGTGCACAACCGTACCCTTCAGAGAGTAGGAGTATAATAAGTAATGAAGAGCTATAAGATGTTAAGTTTAATGGAGTAAAGTGAGGATCAAGTAAAGACGTTGTCAGAAAATAAATGAGATAAGACATTGTGGAGTGGTATGAAAAGATCTGACGATAGACAGCAAGTTAATTTATAAGATGCCCCATAATTCTGAGCAGATCCCACATGGTCGCATCTCAACAATAGGCTGGGTGAATGGTATATATTTAAAGGTAGAAGCATGATCTGTCAAGGCGTTCATTGTTATCTTTTTCAAGATAAAGATTTAAGCCCTCATAAAAACCAGAAATATCTCGAGCCTTCAAATTTTTTAATGCTGTTCCTGCAGAATGGGGCGATTCACCTTAGCGTCCACCACCATATCTACTGATCAGCTAACTCCACCCTCCCACCTTTTTTGATGTTAGGCTCTGAGACTATGATTATTATGGTTACCGCATATATATTGCTTGGTACCAGACATGTTCGTACCCCATATTCCATCTCCCTAGCTTTCTTAATGAGTGCTTCCAGTAGGTCCCCGCGTACATCTTTATGAACATATTATATATGTATGCATGCGTCCTAATGAACAGATTACTTTATAAGAAGACAAAAACCTTGAAGAATAACAAGAATAGGTTTTGTGAATAGTGGAACAAGAATCAGCAGAACAATATAGTTAGGGTTCAATATAGGTAGTATGAACTGAAGGTAAGGTCGGTTGGCAGGACCAAGTGTACTAAATTATCATGACAGTTTTATATATAGTAAACATTTGACATTGCAAAGTAACCTGTCTACATATATTATAAAAAGATATTAGCAGAACCAACAAAATTTCAGCATTTGGTTAACAATACTACAGAAAGTTAGTGAGTCTTACAGGTAGCCGTAAAGTAAATCAATCTATATACAATAAGAGTGTAATCATTGTTATAATTCGTATTATCAAAGAATACATTAGGCTCTAAAACGGAATGTTATAAGGGAAATAAGAGTGATAAACTAAGAGAACATTTGCTGCGTAAGTAATCATTTTAAGTATTTTAATGATAATCTAATTTCAAGTATTGAACATGCATAATTACTAAGTATTATTAGGTTAGTCTAGGAACTAGTGTACTGTCTGTAGTTAAATATTGAAATGTCATGGTTTCACCACTCTACCAGCAGTTGAGATCATTTAGAAGGGCTAGGGTGGACATGTTAATATGTTTTTCTAGGCTCCTTTTGAAACTGTCAGGCCTTTCACAGGATCTAATCTCAGAGGGTAGTTGGTTCCAAAGTTTGCAATATTTAATGGTGAAGAAGTTAGCTCTAGTGGTGAGCTTATGGGTGTTAACCTTGAGAAGGCAGTTATGGTTGCGTAGTCCATACGATTTAGGATTAACCCAGGTTATAGACGAGTTACTGTTACAGTGCTTTCTTATAACTTTGAATAAGAGAAATAAATTGCACTTCACTCTCCTTAACCATAAGGGTTCTAAGTCCAGTCGAATACATCTGTCAAGGTATTCTATTTGCTGATCATAACCTAATATGCGTTTCGTGAGGAATCTTTGGACACTTTCAACTTTTTTTCTGTCTGCTGATTTAAAGCTACTGTATAAGTGGGCACAGTATTCAAGTTTGGGGCGAATGCATATCTTATATATGGCTAATCTGGCTTCTGGGGTGTAAAAGTTGCGTAGCACAAAGCCGGTTAGACGTTTACAATCAGATACCACCTTATTTGCATGTTCAGTAAAGGTAAGATCTGAGTATGTTACCCCGAGATCTGTGACTGTGTTCGTGTTTGAGACAGGGTCACCGTACATGTATAGACACATGCTAGGTTTCCAACGTCCGAAGTATGTTATCCCAGATTTAGCTGGATTGAACATTAACTGCCACTTTTCACTCCAATTACATAGACTATTTAGGTCTTCTTGGATTTTACTAACAATATTCATATCATTATAGTCGAAATCATAGACAACTTTGAGGTCGTCTGCAAAGAGGTATGGCTTGCCATACTTGATCATAGAAACAATATCATTTATGAATACAATGAATAGGGTAGGGCCAAGAACACTACCTTGTATTACGCCGCTGGTTATCGGTTTGGATGTTGATAAGTGATGGTTGACTTTAACTAACTGTTCTCTTCCTGTAAGAAAAGAAGTTATCCACTCAAGTAGCCTTCCACTTATTCCATAAGATAGGAGTTTCAATATGAGTCTCTTATGTGGAACCTTGTTAAAAGCTTTCCTAACGTCTAGGAATAATGTTGCTGCTGAACGACCTTTGTCTACACACTCAGTAATGTGGTCGAAATAATCTAATTGGCAAGTAATGCACGATCTTCTATTTAGGAAACCGTATTGGAAGGCGGATATTAAGTCATTCGAGAGCAAAAACTGAACAATTTGCTTCTTTATAATCTTTTCCATCACACGTGAAACTACGGAAGTAATGTTGATGGGGCGGTAATTATCTATGTCCGCTATAGGCCCGGTTTTGTGAATGGGTACAACGTAAGATTTCTTCCATCTATTTGGATATGTTCCACTCCTTATCGAAGTTGAAAATATCTTGAGAAGAAGTAGATTCATGTCATTTCCACCCTTTTTTAAGAGGACAGAAGACATTCCATCTGGGCCGGGAGTATTAGTAAGCTTAAGAGTTGTGGTAGCTTTATCGATTTCTTGGGCGTTAAAGACTACATCGCTTAAACACTTATCTGTTTTACGAGGGAAATCTATATCCTGGTCGTTTTCTAGAGTGTACAATTTGGCAAAGTGCGTGCTGAACACCTCACATATATCCTCATCACTTTCGTGAGTAATGCCACCTAGGTGTATTATTTTTGGATATGTTGATTTGGAGTTAGTTAACCTACTTTTGAAGAGTTTGGCTATTTCTCCAGTGTTATGTGGCGACTGAATTGCCCGCGTCTCTTTATTTCTTAGACTTAGATTTTTTAACTCATGGATTCTAATGAGGATTGTTTTGATAGCTATTAACGACGATAAGTCGTGATGTCTGTAGTAACTTAATGAATGCTTCCGCATACTTCTTCTTAATGATATTGGAATAAAATCACCTTGAGGAATTTTGAATTTAATCAGTTTCACAGGCGCTATGACATCATTAACCGACTGTTCTTTCCATATTTACATACTTTATCTCCCTGCTGAGCGTAATCTTCTATATACCTCCTGGTCGAGGTCGAACAACCCAACATCTAAACTGAAATGACCATTTAAGTAAATTCAAACACAAATTCCATGAACGATCCGATGCAACCACTTGAAAACGCTGGCTAACATTCCGTACAAGGAGTATTCTTGACCTGATATAAAGAAACAACTGATTTTCAAGTAGTTTTCAATGTATTACTCAGCTTACATGTACAGTCTGTCATGCTGACGCAAATGGTGCAAATGGATAGTTCTAGAATCGACCTCGGCCCCATTTGATGCATTAAAACAAACTAACATTACCTTATCTAATTTTCGTATCAAAGATCAAATTTCTTTCCTATTATAAAACTACGATTAGACTGGTGAAAAAATGGAATAAATACATCACTGACCTCAAAATAATACATCAATAAACTTTATCTCACGGATGCTGTTCACAAAGTTATATAGGAGAATTGACTTCAAGCTTTATTTTTCCCAGATATTTGTATTACATTCATCTGATGTCTGGGTTTTTGTTAATGCGAAGACAATATTTCTATATCTCTTTATGTGTTACACAGAGAGACTATTTTGCAGACTGTTCTGACTGACTCTAAATTTAGATTGAACAAACAAACTGTAATTTATATAATAACTTATCCATGCCTCTACAATTGGTATGTTCCTGCATAAACAGGAATAAGTATATATATCTGCCTAGAATGAGACAATACAGATCCGACTTTGGTCATTTGTACCCTGTTGCGTAGAAACGACTTTAACCAGTTCAGAAGTGGATTGTGAATTCTACACGAGTACAGCTTCTCAAAGAGAATTCTGTGATACACCATGTCAAATGCTTTAGATATGTCGAAGTAGAGAACAACGACCAGCTTACGTGCTTCGCTGAAAATTCGATACTTGTACTGAAAATACGGTGTGTCATCAAGCTGGAATCAAAAATAAAATAAAAAATTTACTGGAAATTTCTTCGCAGTAATCAGGTAAATGTGAGCGCGACCAAGAGTGCTAGGGACCAAAGAATTTCACCTAGTCAACTTAGGTTAGGCCCCTTCACTGTCAACGATCTACTTGCCTACCCGCGTGGACTGAAATATCTTGTGGTTGGTTGGATATCCATGGAACAAGAGCTCAGCGGCGGTATTTGGCGTGATTTATTATCGCCATAATATATTCCTATTGTTGCTAATGAATACACCTCTGAGTAGCCGTGAGAGTTACATTCCTTCTTCACTTCACGCAACAATCCCGAGAGTTACTTCTAGTCGAAGTCGGTCAGGACCGAGCTCGAACGTTTTCAGGCAGTGCAACTAACATGTTACCTAAACCTGGACCGCATTCTCCCAACTACTAGGAGCAGTTAAGATAATCATATGCCATATTTAGAAATGAATTTATCGTAAAGTGGATTTGGTGAACTTTCATATTTCACCAGTTATGAAATGGAGGAAGGAAATGGGATCGATACTTATCAACTTTTATATTATTATTATTATAGTTCCCTTGTGTTCCTAGTGGAACATAGGGCTTCAACTACACTTCCCCACTTGCTTCTGTCTTCTGCTGTACTTTTCACTTGCATCCATGTTAGTCCATACTGTTTCAGTTCCTCATCACACGATCTCCTCCATGTCACCCTTGTACTGACGTCCCACTCGCCGCTTCCCCTTCGGGTTCCACTCGAGCTTTGGCCTGACGCGCGATGTCACCGAACGGCCTCCTCAGCGAGTGTCCAATCCATCTCCACTTTCTCCTGCATATTTGTTGGGCGATTGGTTCTTGTTTTGTTTGTTCCCATAGTTTCTTGTTGGTGATTCTTTCCGGCCATCTCATCTTCAGTATAGAATGAAGACAGCTGTTGATAAATATCTGCAACAGGCTGTTGGAAATATTCTATGTCACCCGCCAAGTTTCTGATCCATCCGTATAGAAGAACTGACTGACTTGACGTTTGTATTGAAAATCCGAATTTTGTTGTTGATGTTGAGTGACGATGATTTCCAGATTGGTTTCAGGTTGATGAGTGTGTTTCTCGCCTTCCCGATTCTCGATTTGACATCCTAGTCCGTTCCACCTGCCTGTGGTTGAGACAATGCTCCCCAGATAAGTGAAAGAAGTAACCTCTTTCAAATCCCTCCCGTTGATGGTGATTGGCACTGGATGTTGCTGCTGTTGTTGGTTGGTTATTTTCATAACCTCCGTCTTGTCTATGTTCACCTGGAGTCCTGTCTTTGCTGCTTCTTCGACCAGTTTGTCGGTTTTCGCTTGTAAGTCTTCGATTTTGTGTGACATCAAACATAAATCATCCGCGAAATCCAGGTCTTCTAGGTTCTTCGCGTCGGTCCAGGATATCCCTGTCTTCTCGTTTCCCACTGTCTGACGCATAATCCAGTCCACCACAATTAGGAATATCATTGGTGATAATAAGCACCCTTGTCTGACTCCTGTGTTTACTCCAAAATACGCCTCACTGAGTTTTCCGTTGTGGATGACTTGACATGTGTCGTTGTCGTACAGCTGTTGAATAAGGTTGATGAATATTTCGGGTACGCCGTAGTACTCGAGTAGTTTCCAAATTACTTCGCGGTCAACGCTGTCGAAGGCCTTTTCAAAGTCTATGAAGTTGAGGTAGAGATTTGATTGCCATTCCATGCTTTGTTCGATGATAATGCGTAGAGTTGCAATTTGGTCAGAACATGATTTGCCTTTCCTGAATCCAGCTTGTTCTGGTCGGAGTTCTGTATCCAGTGCGTCCTTTATTCTCTCCAGGATGATGCAACTAAGGATTTTACTTGGCGTCGACAGGAGCATGATTCCTCGCCAGTTCTTGCAGAGTCCTGGGTCGCTCTTCTTTTGTAGTTTCACGAGGTAACCTTTCCTCCAGTCAGTAGGCACCTTTCCCTCTTTCCAGATCTTTTGCAATACTTGAGTCAGCATATCTGCTGTCGTTTCTGGGTCCGCTTTCAGTGCTTCAGGGGGTATTCCATCTGGTTCAGCTGCTTTACCAGCTTTCAGAAGCTTGATTGCATTCATGACTTCAGTTTTCGTTGGAGGATTGGTGTCAACTTGCAGTTGTGTACGTGCTGTTGTTGGTATTTCTGGACGGGTTGTAGGTGGTGGTCGATTCAAGAGTCCTTTGAAGTGTTCCACCCATTGTTTAATCTGTCTTTCTTCCTTGGTAATTGGGTTCCCTTGGCTGTCTTTTATAGGTTTCACTTGTGTTGTTCTCTTCCCGGATAGAGACTTGGTTATTTGATATAATGTCCTCAGGTCCCTTATGCCTGCTGCCTGCTCAGCTTCAGTAGCCAGATTGTCGTAGAACTGTCTTTTGTCCTTCCTAGCACTCTTCTTCACTTCTTTGTCCAGTGCTGTGTAAGTTGAGCTAAGCGTCTCTTTCTCTTGTCCATCTTTGCATTGAATCATTTTCCCTTTCGCCGTTCTCCTCTCCTCTATTAGCTTCCAAGTGTCCGTTGAGAGCCATTCCTTGCCTTGTTTCTTCTTTCTTCCTAAAACCGTTGAGCACGTTTCGTTGAAAATTACCTTCAGAGAGTTCCCATGGTCTTCCACGGATGATTCCTCAGTGATGCCACAAAGTGTTTCCTCCTTTGCTCTGACAGTTGCAGTGAAAATGTCCTGTGTGATTGTGTCCTTCAGTTTTTGCGTGTTGAACTCGCATTGTGGCCTATCCCCAGGTATCCTCGAGGCTTTCAGCTTCACCTTGAAAGTCCCTTGTACTAGATAGTGGTCTGAACCCACATCTGCTCCTCTCCTCGATCTTGTGTCCAGTAGGCTCCGTCTCCACTTCCTTGCGATTGAAATGAAGTCTGCCTGGTTTTTGGTGTGTCCATCTGGTGAAATCCATGTTGCCTTGTGTATATCCCTATGTTTGAACACACCGCCACCAATCACCAAATCATTGAAGGCGCAGAAGTCTGAGAAGAGTTCACCATTTTCGTTCATTTCACCGAGTGCCTCACGACCAATGGTGAGTTCTCTTCCTGTATTGTCTCCTCCCAGTTTCGCATTCATGTCACCCATCAGGATTTTGATATCGCTTTTTGGGACGTTGTCCATTACTGTTTGTAGTTGTCTGTAGAAATCCTCCTTCTTCTCTTGTTCTGAGACGTTTGCAGGAGCGTAGCATTGAATGATCGTAACCTTTTTTCCTTTTGAGTTGAACCTGGCTGTCATTATCCTGGAGGAGATTGGTTCCCACTGCATGAGAGCTTTAGCCGCTGTTGGTGACATCACGATGGCTACTCCCTCGGTGTGCTCGTGATCGTCCTCTGGGTGACCAGAGTAGATTATTGTCTCTCCAGTTGGTAGTTGGCACCTTCCGCATCCGTTCCTTCTGCTCTCGCAGATTCCCAACACTTCTATTTTATATCTCCTCATTTCTGCGGCTACCTGAGCAGCCTTTCCAGTTTCGTACATTGTACGAATATTCCACGTCCCCATCCTTATTTTTGCTTTCATCGAAAGAAGGCACATCGGCTGACTGGCTTCCCGAAGGCTTTCACAAGCCTGCGTCACTTCGCTTCCACTATTCCAGCGAAAAATAAGGTTATTGTTTGTATTTTTAGAATTTTGAATATATTTGTGCGTTGAAGTTTTAGTAGCAATTTGGTTAAGTTTTGGGGGTGCTAGCACCACACGCCAACCCTCCCTCTTTATTCGAGCTTGGGACCGGCTAGAATACTAGCGACCTAGTAATCTAGGCGAGGTTTATCAACTTTTTAGACACCCGAAACTTTCACACCCTAAATGGCCAAACTAAGGTTACACTACACAAACTGCGGTCAGAAAATTTACCGGTGGATCTCAGTTTTCTTACCGATGACAAACTTCATACCAGTCTTCATTTTCATGATTTAGTTTTACACTGGTGATGATATAGTCAGGTTTGACAGTTTTCAGCAATATAAAATAAGTAGACGTTCCACCAAAAGCCTTCTGAGGAGAAAGCATCCGGAGGTCCTAGAAAACTTAGGAAAGTGTGAAAACACTGCATCCAGTAAGTCGGAAAACTGATAGTTGTAGTACTTATGGGGAAATGCAAGCATGTAAAGAATAGATACTGACTTCCAAGTGATACAGTAGTGCTGCAAAAGTTTAGTAGTTCCACAGATTTGAGTGAAAAGCTGGAAAAAGAAATCGAAAACACTTTAATCTGGCTGAAAAGAAAACGGGGACGCGCATGACTGTTGTGAATCCTCTGAAAGTGACACAACAAGACTAGTCTTTCTGTCTCTGGTATGCAGTTCAGAAACTTATCCTTGTCCAGTTTAACATAATTCTTATTCCACCCACCCTGGATCTGCAAAGTGCCTAAATCGAATCTCACAAGCCTTGCGCAGACAAGTTGTATACCACAAGGAGGGGTAGTTTTCACTGTCCGTCAAATTAAGATAATGTTCAGCACTTGAAATCCCTAATGTTTCATCACTGTTTACCGAAGCGCCACTGATAAGCATAGTTAAATTCGTGTCACTAAAGATTTATGATGAGTGGAATGCTAGTAACCATCCTCAGGAAACTACTTGGAAGGAGTGCTGAGACAGTAAACGTCTTATCCATTGACACCCACTAGAGAAGGCAGTTTTCACCAACTTCCGAATCGAAACGGTTGATGGAGGCACCAACCGATAGCGCGCTCAGAATAGGAGTACAGCAGTAGCAGTGGGGTGTGAATTTAGCAGTCACGCTGACGAGCGATTGAACTGTGGAAGCCCGGTAGCTCACACAGAAGAGCACTTACCACTAATGCAGTTCAGCTAAGAAAAGGAACCCAACAAATCATGGAGGAGCCGTAGCTTTCATCTGATAATTCATCCCTCTTCTCTGTACTTTAAATAACTGACCTCCTGCTGACTGACACTACTTTTATGGTACGCCCAATTTGTTTCGTCTTCTTCCTACTTGTACACGATTGAATCATTCGCGCCTTCGAGTTACCCGCCGAGGCCAATGAACCAACGTTCAATGTGCATATTCATTTACAGTTATAGTTGTCCAATGTTTCGCACCTACGAACAACTCAAAACAAGAGAAGGAGGAAGAATTCCACAGACCGCTACAAGTAGTAATGGTAACGTCAATATCCAAATTGGCAGTAAAAATGGCCAAATTCGGCGCAGACAATACACGAAGGAAATTCGTTATAGAAAGGCAAAACACGTAGTTTTTCACTAATGTTTGGATGGGGATTATTCCTGAACTCACTAAGCGCCGAGAGGCTCTCGGCAAGATGAGTGATAACTGAGAACTTTCCTCAGAATTGCATGTATTTATTGGCCTGGTGATTGGAGACGGAGTGTGCAGACGCAAGGTTGTACACTAGGCGGCATGAGTTTCATCTGACGGACACACTGAAAATCATCCAGGAATCATCTTAATCTCAAGAATGTAGGGACACAACCTTCAGGATATAGAATTGGGCAGACGTGGGCTCAGACCACTATCTAATGCAGGGGACCCCTAAAGCCAATTTGACAGCCTTCAAAGCAACTGGGGATAGACTACAATTCAAATTCGACAATAAGAAACTGAAGGAGGAAACTTCAAGAGTCATCTTCATTGCAGCCATCAGAGCATAGTCAGGATTAGTCAGGCAACCCGTCTTGAAGAACATTTGGCTTCTGAAAGGAGTATTTAAAGAATCGTGTACAGTCATTGCAGAAACGAACAAGAAGTAATGCCAGGAGTGGCCCTCTATAGACACCTGAAAGCTGATAGAAGAAAGGGAGGCGGCGATAGAGGAGATGAACCGGTATGAAGATGGACAATAGGAGGAGGAGCTTAGGTCAATGTGCATCACACTGAATAAAGAAGAGGACAAGAATGTGAAGAAAGACGATAGACAATTCCTCAACACTGTCAATTGGGGCAGAACAGGTCGCAGGCAAAAGAAACCCCAGAACATCGTATCAGATGACCAGGTATCCATCCGAGAAGGGATCAACACAGATAAAACCAATCAGTTATAGTCAAATGAGCCTAAATATTAATGGGAAGAAACAAGGAAATCAATGGGCTGATCATCTTAAAGTACTTCTGAACCAATCACCACCTGCAACTCTTCCAAAAATACCGCCAATAGCTACGGAACTGCCTACAGACACCAATCCACCAACACTTGACCAATACTTGAAATGCGAAATTCGCCTTACCATGCTCTAGCTAGATGGTTAGTGAATATTCTCGAACCTTTACATGAGCAGACAGGGAAACATAACGTTAAAGATGCATTTGAATTCGTAGACAAAGTCAAAGATATTAATATCAAGGACAAAACTATGATATCTTTGGACATTATAATTTTATTCACAAATGTACCTATAGTAAAAATAGTTAACTGCGTATGTGAACAAGTGTATAACCAGTCGATAAATATTGGCATCCCAAAGGAAATCCTGAAAGAATTATTATTCAGGTGTACCATGAATGAAATTTCAAAACTGATGGTACACTTTACAGAAAACTGGATGGAGTGGAGATGGGCTTTCCACTGCAGATTTCTTTCTAAGTAGACTAGAAAATGGACCTCTGAATAACCTTATTTTTTTATTTACAGCTTGATTCCACACCGCATTTTCAGTACAAGTGTGGAATTTTCAGCATGGATATCGGTAGCCCAAATTTTGATGGCCGACCATAGATATCGGGTGTGCGCCGGCAGGGGATCGAACCCCGGACCATGTGCATGGTCGGCGAGAGTCCTAACCACTGTGCCACCGACGCAAAGAAAATTCTCATTCTGTTGACGGTATATAGACGAAACCTTTATTCTTTGTGATGATGATTCGGATAGTAACAAAATAATAACTGAATCCAATGTAGTACATTTTGCTATAAAATTCACGTGCGAAGAGGAATCTCAAAAGAGAATTACCTTTTTGGATGTCCTCCTCACAAGAAAACCAGATGGTAGCATAAAAAGAAAATTGCATAGAAAAAGTACTTGGACAGGACAATATACACATTTTTACAGCTTCGTTCCTCTCCACCACGAAAGAAACTTATTAAAGACCCTCAGTCACAAGGTTAGAGCTATATGCTCACAAGAGTTAACTGAAGATGAACTAAGGATTGTATATAATACCTTGATTGGAAGTAGCTGTCCCGACAAATTTATCAAGAAACACATGACAAAGAAAGTGGAAAAGAACTACTCACTATCCGTAAACAAGAAGCCTTTATACACACGACTGCAATTCAAGGGCAGTATACCTAGCCAAATAATTACGAAGCAGTTAAGAAAATCAGTTAAAAGAACTTTTAATTCTGGTAAACTATAAGTCTTATTTTCTACACGACCGATGGTGATTCCTCGACTGAAAGATGAAGTACTTGGGTTAGACTAGCCACTTCTAATTGTGGAGCGAGTAATATTGGCCGTTGCTTTAGGAGCTTGATTTTTCGTGCTCGAGAACATCTCCCAATATGGCTAAGTAAAAGTGCAGCAGAAACCATCAAAAGTTCGATAATAGGCCATCTAAACCAAACTGACCACAAAGTTAGCATTGAAGAATCCTTCCCTATCATCTACCGGGTACCAAATAAATTGCCAAAAACATCTACGTACCGCATGCTTCAAACAGCAGAGGCTATCGCGATTCGCATGAAATAAACAATGCTTTGTGTGCAAAAGAAGCAACTCTAACCAAGACTACTGGCCTGGCCGGCCTTCAGTGGAGACTGTAAATTCATGAATTTGTATAATTATCTTTCCTGACATTCAGTTTACTGTTATGTTTATGCTAATGAACTGCAATCTATTGATATTATTGATTCGATGTTGTTTCAACATTAATGTTGTCATGTTGCAGAACATGATGATGAAGTTATCAAAAAGCATCTTCTTTGTTCACTAACTATTCTTTCAAAAAGCAGAAATCTTGAATGCAACCAGGTTACTGAAACCTGGGGAGATACTGAAAAATCAAACACTGAGAACGGATTCAGATACCGCAGCGGATATACCAACGCCACAATTGTAAAAGTGTGGAAGGGAAGGTGCCCACCGATAAGAAACAAGGATATCCCATCAAAATACAATGCAAGGATGACTTGAGCCTTCACAAAATCCTCCGTGGAATCATGACAAACAAAATATTAAGTCGCGTCCTCCTGGGGAAGATAAAAGTTGAACTGAATGCGGAACTCTGACTTGAACAAGTTGAATGCAAGTAAAGCAAATGATGCCTAGATCAAATAACCTTTGAGGCGAAAAAAGGAGAAAGACAAGGCTGCTTAACGTCATTGATGGCATTTCTGACTACCGTGTAGTGGAATATGCATCAGAATGCAAGAAATGAGGAGATAGGAATACACTGGACTGGTAGGAAGACGGTAGGAGATCCAGACTAAGCGGACGG
The DNA here is from genome assembly GCA_944472155.2 of Trichobilharzia szidati. Lineage (NCBI taxonomy): Eukaryota > Metazoa > Platyhelminthes > Trematoda > Strigeidida > Schistosomatidae > Trichobilharzia > Trichobilharzia szidati. The sequence goes on from OX235272.1 coordinate 31,570,890, forward strand.
GTTGTGCCTAATGTCACAAAATTTCGGAGGCTTACAGGCGAAAACAAACAAGCTGGCGGAAGAAGCAGCAAAGACGGGAGTTCAGGTGAACATGGGAGGACGGAGCTAGTGAATATAACCGACCAACCAACAGCATCAACGAGTACTAATGACTGTCAATGGAATACGTTTTGAAAGGTTTAACTCCTTCATCTATCTAAGCAGCATCATTTCAGCAACAGGAGGAACAGAAGGATTGGAAAGCAGATACACCTTCACTAAACTG
>OX235272.1:31571648-31704445 GCA_944472155.2 Trichobilharzia szidati
GCAATTCCTTTAAAATTCATTAGGAAGATAACTAAAGGCCAAAAACAAAATAAATATAGTTGTGGAACTAGTAATGATAACATAAATAAGAGAGAATATAAGTCATCCACTGTTATACCATATAAGGAGGGGACATCTGAGACCCTACGTAGGATTCTGAATAAAGCAGGAATTAGAGTGGCATTTAAACCTACAAACTCACTCAGGGACAAGCTCTGTAGGTTAAAGGACCCAGTGGACCCAATTAGACAAAATAATATAATTTACGAAATACCCTGCAATGACTGTGAGGTCAACTACATAGGTCAAACTAGTAGGTCAGGGGTAGTCAGATTGTCAGAACATAAGAATTTAGCTAAGGTAAGAATGGTTGACCCAGAGAAGATAAGTAATTTAGAAAAAAGCTCGGCAATTGCAATGCATGCATTAACACACAACCACACAATAGGGTGGGAGAGGGTTAAAATTCTAAAAAGTAATCTAGGTAGGTGGAGAGAGAGGTTGATTACTGAATCTTTGTTCATCGAATCTACACCCAACACATGCAATAGGAATGAATCATCACTCATCCCTGAAATATGGAAAATAATACTACCAATCAAATCAAGTGAAAATCAAGTGAAAAACAATGGAACTATATAAATGAATTTAGGAAGTCGTGTGATTAACTTGATATGATTATGAGTAATAAATTGTGCTCGAAACGTCATCAGTAAATATTACTGTATAACACTGTGAGACTCTATCAAAATAAAATTTACCCATAATGGAATTCCACAAGTTTCGACAGTGACAATAACACCTCAGTAAGATATCACCTCATAGCTGATATAGGATCAGGTTGAAAAAGAGCTAGTGGTGGTCAGACCAAAGCATCACCTCATCAGTCAATGAAATCCATGACAGTTTGTTTTAGTCAGCCGCATAGGGAGGTGTAGACGTTTTGGGTGGGGTCCTCGGGATGGTAAAACCCAATGGCTGGGGACAATTAGTCATATAGATCATAATCGTTCTCAGTGACAGCTCAGATACATTCACTCTTTCTGGTTTGTCATATCCGATAAAACCTTATTCTTCTTCCATATTACTGTTCTATTTCCCTCAGTCACACTTCCGTTTATTGTGTCTTTTCAACCTCCCTTTATTCTTTTCTTTTGCTTTGTTTGCTACATGGAGTATGGCAAGTTGAAGTGGTGCACATCTGTGCAAAGTTGTATGTTGAAATCATTCAATCAGTCATTTATCTCATAGAAACTTAAAATAACTTATCTGCCTAACTTAGTAGTATTTATTTAACTGGTACAAGTCTAGTGTTACACTACTGATATAGTGTGAATTTATTTAGTCATTTCAGTAGTTCGGACACTCACTAGATTTCTAGACGTGTCACTGAATTATGTAACAGGAATTTTATATTATAGGCATTATGAAAAACTTAAATTTAGAAGTTATTTTTCTCATAACCTGAAATGTGCTTAGAAAGTCATCAATCAATCATTCGGTCAGACCTGTAATTTTCTTCAAAATGGGTATACTTCTTTCTCTGCTTGTCACTGGGTGATGTAAACGTGTGAATAAATTAGAAGGCTGACACTTGGGGTGGGGATATTGATTTCCATGTGAGGTTGAGCGCGTACTTATCATCCAGTGACGATTGATGACTATCTACACAAGTGATTAGAGTAGACCAAAATACTGTAACTATTAGCATAAAATAACAAATCGTCATTTTAAAAAATATATCGTTTCGTTGAGTTTCTCTTCTTCTCATTTATTGGGATATATGAAAGCTTTTATAATACTGTATTGTTCTTTTTCTTGTAAAAGATTAAAAATGACCAGACCTATGGAATCCTAAATAATAAATCTGTACAGTTTTCTGCTAACTGTCAGAAATGGACACATTGTACATAATTTTTGTTTAATCGACTTCCTTGTCAATGAATTTATAACTTTGGTGTTTGACTGAGAATATAGTTGTGCTCTCCGTCACTTCGCCTTCTCACTGGTTCCTACAACTGTCTTACTCTATTAATACCCACATTGTATTCTTTGAAACTTGTAAGAACATCTTATCCTCATCTAAAGACTATTCTACAACCGACAAACAACTTTTACAAGCGGTCAGGCCTCCAACATTGGAATAGATCTGTGGATGATGTTAATAATTTATAGCAGGGGACTGTAATTTCATTTCAAGTAACTATTAACTTTTATAACCAGTTAACTGTATTTTTATAATATACTGTTACAAGATTCTTTTACTACCTTTCGACGTTTATCCTGATATTTTGCACCGTTACCGAGCTCGCTCCCCTACAGACTTTACATAACCAGCTAGTAAGCAGTTGTAATGACTTTTTTTCCATCCTGTTCCCGTCGAAGTTTTTCATCCTGGGCTTGTCTAATTCTCTCCAGGATGATGCAGCTTAGTATTTTGCTTGGGATGGACAGGAGCATAATACCGCGCCAGTTCTTGCATTGACTTAAGTCTCCTTTCTTTGGCAGTTTAAGTAGGTAGGTAGCCTTCCTTCCAATCCGCAGATACCTTGCCCTCCTTCCACACTTTCTGCAGCAGTGGTGTCATCAAGTATGCTGATGTCTATGAGTGAATTTTCAATGCTTCTTTCAGGATTACGTTTAGTCGTGCTGCTTTTCCAGTTTTTAGCACCTTGACTGCCATCAGGATTTTGACTTTCTTCAGAGGGTTGGTATCCACTGGTAGTTCTGCTTCCACTGTTGGTATTATTGGGCGTGTTGTAGGTGGTGGTCGATTTAGAAGTTCTTTGAAGTGTTCAACACAGTGTTTCCTTTGATCCACTTCCTTGGTGATTGACTTTCCATTGTCATCCTTCATTAGCTTAATTAATGTTGATTTCTTTCCCGATAGGAACCCAGTTGTTTGGTGGAGTGTTGCGAGGTCTCCTTTGCTAACAGCTTGTTCTGCTTCACTTGCCATAGCTTCATAATATTTTCATTTGTCTTTCCCGGCACTTCCCTTTACTCTTTTGCTCAGTGTATGGTAGCTTGCATTCAACTCCTGTTTTGTTGCTCGTCGATGCACTGGACAATCTTTTGTTTCAACACGCTTTTCTCTTCTATTAGTCTCCATGTGTCTGTAGTGAGCCACTCTCTGTCCTGTCTCTTCTTTCCGCCCAGGACTTCCGCTCAGGTTTGACTTCACACCGCTTTCAGGTTGTTCGAGTGCTTTTCAAGGTTGGTCTCGTCGCTAGTGTTGATTTGTGTCTGAAAGCATATAAGTTAATGTTGACTCAAACTAAAAATTATAATGCTCATATTTCGGATTCGTTAATTTTATAATATTTTCTCTACTACCATTCAAACATTGAGGTATATTATTGTTACTCTTTATAACCATTGTGAATGCAGGTAGTGTAGAGCTGATGAGAACCTGTGAAAAAGAATGATAGTGTTTTATACTGCAAATCTGGTCTTTTCCTCTTACCATTTTGTCCATTTTAATTGACCCTTCATTTTTCACATAAACTGATTTGACAAACAAATATTTGATCAGACTGTTAGAAATGTACAGGGCAAATGGATTACACTTTTCAGATAAACTCCACTTCTACTTATGTTTTTCAAATTTCACATAAGCAGAAATGAGATACGACATATAGAAGCAATGCAACACCGCTTTGAAAGAAGAGGTGATTACAGTGGTTGACGAACAGAACCAGGAGGGATTTACATAACAAGAGAATTGAAAGAAGTCTTCAATACTTAATATAATTTTGTGAATTAAAAGACACAAGTAGTTCTAGCACACTCAATATTGACTTCGTTGATCGTTATGATATGCCACCAATAATATGAGCATGAATCGCATACATATTCTTCTGTGCATAACACAAATACATATCTGAATTCAGTTATATCGATAGTATTATCTGTAGATGTTTTACTGTAATATATTTTGTGTTTTAAGGCAAAGGTATTAATGTTTTTAAGGCCATAGTTAAGCTTCTATTATGAATGATTTTCTAAACAGTCCTTATGATTAATGAACGTGATTTTATTAGAGTTTTGGTTGTGTACATCCTTTCATTCAACAAAAATCTATTAATTAGATATTGATAGTACTTGTGTAAGAGTATCATAGTCTATTTATGCTTCTCGCTGAAATACATTTCAAACATTGCATACATTCGGTTCCCTTGATAAATGTTGACAGAGAAAGGAAGACGAAATTCGCAGTATAAAATGATATCATTCTATTTCACAAGTTCTCATCAGCTGCTGCAGACTACCTGAAATCACAATGGTTACATAGATGACAATAACATACTTTGATGTTTAAGTGGTAGTAGAGAAGAAATACTACAAAATTGATGCATCCAAAATGTAAACCTTGTAATTTTTAGTCTAAGTTTTCATCATCAATTTATACGCTTTCAAAGTAGAAAAGAGGTGGGGGGGGGGGTAAGACAGAAAACAGAGAAAATTAACAAGCAGTGATAGCTTGTAGGTTCACATAGCAACTCAAAAACAAAATCGGTTACAGTTACGTACACTTGCGGGAGGAAGTACATTGGAAGGACGGAAAGAAGGGCTTCTATCCGGTTTTCTGAGCACATTCAAAGAAACTTGTGCCTGAAAGGAAGCAAATATTCTCAGAGTGCAATTACCAAACATATTGTTGATTCTGGTCTTCTCGTAAAGATTTCTAAGTCCTTCAAAATATTAAATCGACAAAGGACAGCAAATTTACTACAATTTGCTAAAGCGATCCCAATCAAATGATTCAAACCAGACTTATGTATACAGAAAGAGATTGTGATTAATCTCTCACTGCCTTGGTAACTGAATTTTGATTTCGATTACATTAATGAGTCATCTAATTCAGTGATCTCAACTCACTGAGCAAATCTGAACCTTATAAACTGTAACTGCTCTTGTTTTTGAGTTACTATGTGAACCTATAAACTATCACTGCTTGTCAATTTTTTTCTGTTTTCTGTCTTACCACCCACCCCCCTCTTTTCTAATCTGAAAGCGTATAAATTGATGATGAAAACTTAAACTAAATATTGTAATGCTTACATTTTGGATGCGTCAATTTTATAGTATCTCTTCTCTACTACCACTTAAACATTAAAGTATGTTATTGTCATTATTTATAACCATTGTAATTCCAGGTAGTCTGCAGTAGCTGATGAGAACTTGTGAAATAGAATGATATCATTTCATACTGCGAATTTCGTCTTCCTTTCTCTGTCGACATTTCAAACAGTAGTTCTGCAATAGTCACCAAACCTGTATTAAGAAAGATTGTGTTTTGTAAACATCTGTATTTATCTTCTGCTAGTTCATATCTCCATTATCAGCAGTCATTTGTCTTTATCAAGAATATACCAGCTATTTACAATATCATATCACATTGATATGATTATGAGGAATAAATTGTGCTTGAAACATTATTCAATTATCGGTACTGTATCACTCTATGTTATGTCAAATAAAGCTACCTAATATTGAATTTTATTCTACTACAGTACCCAAATCCTACACTTACTTTATTTAAGACTATTATGCATGATTAGTTTGATACCCAAGTGTGAAAACTTAAAATAGCAAGAGCTCTAAAATTAAACGATTTTTTCAAGCCTTAAATTTCGGTGAGACGATGTCTGCATGATTTTAAACCTGTTTCATAAAATAGCCACTTTCGGAAATTAACACCCTTTCTGAGAAATGTTTACCAAACTACAACTCTCCTAAGTGAAATGAGGTTTAATTCAGAAACCAAATCTGCACTACACCTGTTATCATAAGTCATGATGTTACTTTTGGTAGATGAAGCGATTTCAGAATTATAGAAAATCAAAACAAGGGATTCAGCGAAGAGACTTTTCAACAAATTTATTATCAAGCTGTCAATATATATATATAGTTTTTAGGAAGTTATATTCGCTGAGGGAATTGAATCATTGGTGTGAATGCATAAAATAATAATAGTGTAAAATGCAGTTAAACTGTTTGGTATCATAATCATAGTTAAATACCAAGTAGCAAAACAATTAATGTCACATATAGAATAATTCATAGGATGTATAGAACTCTGAAGGGGTGTGCAATTATAGGATTAGTAGGCAAATCGAATAAAATAAAAACGTTACGTAATATTGTGTGAGATTTGATAACATAGAATATTAATGTTGCGAAACAGAATTGATTTAGAATGACAAGTGGAACAAGTGAAATAATACCGGGGACATTTCAGAATGAGAATACTAATAGTAACAATTGACGTAATAAAGGAAGAGTAGACAAACTGAATAGACAAAATGAAAAAATTGGTAGCGTCAAAATAGGATTAGAGATTACCATACTTCAGCATAGAGGGATTAAGACCATGAAAGTTGGAGGGGTTGAACGAACTTCTTCTGTACGCAGAGATCTGGCTTTTCTGTTTCGATAGCCAAAGCTTCAGCAATACAGATGAGTCGGGTACGTAGTGATTTCGGTAAATTACTTTTTGCCTTGTAGATGACCTTAAAGGCGGAGGCTATACAGATGGGGTGATCATTATCGAACAGACGTTCAATGACGGTGCTTCTTATTGCTCCACTTCCACCTATTCGTAACCATCACTATTCTCCCTTTGAACTGTCGCCGGTATTATTTCACTTGTCATTCTAAATCAATTCTGTTTCGCAACATTAATATTCTATGTTATCAAATTTCACACAATATTACGTAACGTTTTCATTTTATTCGATTTGCCTACTAATCCTATAATTGCACACCCCTTCCGAGTTCTATACATCCTATGAATTATTCTATATTTGACATTAATTGTTTTGCTACTTGGCATTTAACTATGATTATGATCACAAACAGTTTAACTGCATTTTATACTATTATTATTATTTTATGCATTCACACCTATAATACAATTCCCTCACTGGATATAACTTCTTAAGAACTATGTATATATACATATATATATATATACGATTGACAGCTTGATAATAAATTTGTTGAAAAGAGTCTCTTCGCTGAATCCCTTGTTTCCATTTTCTATATTTTACAATAGGAATTTTCCATGAATTTCAGAATTAGTGAAAATCAAGTGTTATGATAAATGAGAGATAATATCATATAGCTCTCAACTCTTCACAGTTTACAGAAGTTTATCTAGATAGTGTAAAGTGTTGTTGTTATTATTATTAGGCATAGTACGAACAGATAATATCCTTCAAAGCTATCTGAATTCACCGGGCAAATTAATCTCTTTCATAGTATTTAATTTACAGACATTATTCGATAAAAACTTCAAATTTCACATACTTCAAACTGTTGAAATCAAATTCTAACCAATAAATTATTCTGCCCGGTGAGATACAAACGAACGCTGGTGAAAACGCTTTTCTCTAGAGCGAAGAGAATATGTTCACCAAACAAACTAGACAGTGAACTAATGTTTCTTGAAAAATGCTTGAAAGAAAATGGTTACCCACAAAGTTTCATTAACAAATATGGCAAGAACGAACTCAAGAAGCTTGATACTGCTACAGTCAGTAAGAAGCCTATTTTCATCAAACTCGACTACAAGGGCGACGACATTATGAGAATGATAAATAAAAGATTAAGCGCAGCCCTGTCTAGGACGTATCCTGCAGCGTTATTAGTCTCTCTATCCCGAACAACCTCTTCACTGGTGCAGTCAAAGATTGACAAGTACCCCTCATATGTTACTTCCAACTGTGTATACCAATTCACATGTATCTGCGGGAGCAGTTACATTGGAAGAACAGAGAGGAGGGCCTACGTCAGATTCCGCGAATATGTACCAAGGAGCCTCCGGTTAAAGGGACCGAATTATTTAAGCTCTTCAATCGCCAAACTCCTGATTGACATAGGACACCGAGTAGATGTGCTGGAATCATTCAAAATAATTAACAGACAAAGTACCTCAAGTCTTCTCAGGTTTGCTGAAGCTAAAGCAATAAAACGATTTAAGGCTGACTTATGTGTCCAAAAAGAATCCGTCGTTGGACTTCAATTACCCTGGTAACTGACTTCTTAGTAACTCTTTGTTTTCTTATTTTGTTAACTTATCTTTTCACTCCACCCCTCCCCTTTATGTTTCGCTTGACTCTCTTAAGAGATAATTTTTCTTGATCTTCTGAGTTCTGCTCACTGTATTACATCATCAACTTCTCATCTGACCTCATGTGTACCGTAATTTAAAATTTTGATCTTCCCTTATCTAATTACTTAACTATTGCTAATTGTCTTTTCTTACCACCTTAACAACACAACTGTTAACTAATTTTTTTCAAGAAACTTCTCTCTACCAAGATATATATATACATGTCGTGATACTTTAGACGCCCTGTAAATCTCAATGCCTTATTTTACTATGACGCTCTGACACTATGCTTGCTAATGGACAAAGGTTTGTTTAAAAAAATTGTACACTATTTATTTTTAATAATAAAAATTCAGGTTGTACGCAGCTGATGAGAACCAACGAAATAAAATGGATCCAGATTATTCTGCGCCAGTGTTTCTTCTTTCTTTGTTCAAATAAATTATTCAACTGATATAATTATTCAGTTGATATAAATCACTTTGTGATCAATCCTGTGACCAGTTTAAATCCCTGGAAATCAACACTTGACGATATAAGTAAACGTTTGCATTCTGTTTGTTCTCTAGACAAATTTTATACAGAACCAATTATTAATGAGCTATGCCTTTGACTAGAACTAGTTTTACAAGGTTTTGTTTATTGATGATTAACACAGTGATAATTTTCTTCTTCAAAGGTGTACTTTACACGGATTAATTTAATCTCGGTGTATATATGGATTTACAAACAGTACAGAGTGAGAAAGAAGTTACTGCAAAATATTCTTGTTTTTATTTTCAGTTGCTAAACAGTGATTAGTTATGTAGTAGTAAGCATCTACTGAAACAAAACCAACCATTTCATCAATAATAAATGAGATTAATTGTCAAAACTACTATTCACTCATTATTATTATTACTACTTAAAGTTTCATTTTAAATATCCCATACAATTGCACTTCGTAGTCAATCACTAACCATCATTGAATAGCAACACTTATTTTGCGAAATCTATTACATTTGAAACAACAACTCTTTAGCCAGATGAAAGATATGTTATTATTCAAGTATTGGTTTTGTTTCATTGGTTGGAGGATTTCATCCTGAGCTGACATCAGTTAGAGAACTATTGGAAGACCTGGGAGTACTGGACAGCTGTTTCGTCAATCTATTTTGGGACTCTTCATCAGTACGCACTATTATTTTATTTTAAATGAGTTGAATGGTTTACACGGGGCACACCTATCCAGATAGCATGGAAATTCAACCGATATTAAAGTTCAGTGAAGATGTGACAGTAAATAACGCGCTAGTAAATTTTACGCTGTCATTCGAGGAACTCCAATTTCGACTTGCAAATGTCAATGAAGATTCCATATAATAAAAAGTCAGCACCATCCAGAAGGGCTCCTTAAGATATTACTATATTTAGAGCCTTCTTTGAATGCGAAAATAGCATCAGGTACTTATTCATTGCAATGTACAACCTTGCACTTAAGTGCAGCAGTTCAAGGCCTGAACCAACAGTCAGACTTCTGAGATTGGTGGCATGTTTTTAATCGACTACTCCCAATTCCTTCCCAAAGTAATACTGTCAGGTAACATTTCTCGACAAGGAATGCAATAGCTTCGCATACCTGATGAGTTCCGTGTGTCCAATCGACGCACCTTGACTTATGTTCCTTAACCACCTACCACCACAACCAACCTCAATATAAATCGCCACATAATACGAATCATTCGTTTCGTAAAGGACGTGGAGGATAGGCTACCACTGTTGGTCTCACCAATCAATACCTATCAGTTCACCTGCTCCTATGTAGTTATGTATGTCACCCTTAGTCAGAATGTTATCCAGACGTAACATCAAACATTCGACCTAAGGGTTCCATTCGAGGAAAAAAGATCCCCACACTGCCCTCTACTGGAATACTTGATCGACTCTAGATACCGAGCGAATCCTTAGACGGACTTCAGTGATACCTGCATAACACGTGATCTTGCCAGAGCAGTACGAATCACACTTCTTCAAACCACAGGAGCAATGGAAATCCATTTACTGAATCCTGAACACTACAGACAGTTTATTCAGTCAGTGAACATTCAATGGGCCTAATTTGTTTTGATAATTGAGTTAAGCTTATGCTAAGCTTAATTTCTTTTATCATATTCCACTCTTCATTGAGTTCTATAATCCTTTACGGATGTGAAGAACACCAAGTAATTATAAGAACACTAATCACCATGCACTCGACAGTAGGCGAGACGTTAAATACACAAATGAGTTTACTTAGATGAGAATCTCTATTGGTTGAGATGTATATACACACCCATATCATCCTACTCAGGCTTAAATATAAACAGAGAACCTATATATGAAATTAAGCAGGGCTACATTCTGCTAGTCTTTTATATGAAATAAACGGGTCAGTAACTCAATAATTCCATTTCCTATTAAATGCAAGTTGGTCCGCCGCTGAATTACATTCCGTTTAGTAACAGCCCGGATCGGTGCACCCTCATAGTTCACACTTCCCAAATCTCCCAATCTAATTACTTTATCTAGACTACACGAATTGATCAATGACTACGTCACTTTATTCTAATGAATTCGACAAAAAACAAACACGAGAAATTAGAGATAATGAATTATTCGATAACACAGCAATCAAAATAAGTGTAGTCTTGATAAGTCACTTTCGTAATTCTGCAAAAATCATCCTTGTGAACATTCCACAGAAGACCGCATTCCAACCATAGTGAACGGCCATAAGGCAACCTGCGCCAACCGCAGGTTGGACTGGTTTGTCAGTAATCATCAAGATTGAAATCATCTTCGAAATCAACATCACCACCCGCCAAGTGGTTGAAGTCTACTTGGTAGCGCAAAATACCTGCAAAATTAAATAAAACAACCAACCATAAATGTCAATAAACTTCTCAGAAGTACTGAGGTTACTACCTCACAATAAGACAGTGACCGAGTTATGAGATAACATCAACATTTTCAATCGCATTCAGTGGGAGTCAGTAAGTGAACATCTAGTTACCATTCTCAATTGAGAAGTGATCAATAACGAGAAATTTGCGAACCCACCTAGGATACTACTTGTTTCAGGACTTCAAACAAACCTTCTTCGAATCCCGTTATCACATAAGTCAAGGCACCGGGGAGTTTGTTTTCCATTACTTTCCTTTACAGCAGCTGAATTAACAAGTCAGCAAATGTTTACAGTACAGTTATTCTCGTCTCATTAACCATTACCACTTTTATTCATCTTGGAATGCTGTAATTGTGATGACAGAGAAAAAGACACCTGCGTCGACTGGCTTTACAGCTTCGTTCTGTTTTTACCCAACACTAACTTTAACTGTGAATGTCTTCATTCTATAATTTACACAAGGGCCATAATAAGAGGTAAACACGTTACCAACTGTGAAATGACAGCTTATCGAACGACTACTTCATTAACCAACGAAGTAGTACAGACAGTGCATTTAAGAACATAGGCATGCCAAGTTACTCGCATAGGCATTTATAACGTCCAATCTCACCAATCATCTTGAGAATAATAATCTTCCTAGTTAAGAATTTCCGTATACGTTTGGTGATGACAACGACTATACGCCGCAGTCCATATAAGTGCGTCCCTACATTGAAAAATGTTCAAACAAATGATCACTAGTACCAACAAGCACATGTGCAACACGCCGCTAAATATTGAAGCTATACATCTACTGAGTGTCTATCATCCAGTACATCAACAGTATTTTTTGCAAAGCAAGATCGTACCTGAAAAATTTGAAAACTTTTATTTGTACGTGCATATACATATATGTATGTATGTCAATGTGCAAACAAGAAGTAGCAAACTTACCACCAATGCCACCAAAACCACGGACAAACTGAGCTCCTTCCTGCGACTTATCCGTGACTATTTCTAACGTAGTCCCAAATGACCGATAATTGAGCGCCAGCCAGTCCAAGAGAAGTTGAGTGTCGAGGATTTCTAGGTCAGAACCTGTTTCAGGATCGATAAAATGTCGACGATCTGTTTCCTGGTCAGGTCGAAGGTGAATAACCCGGTTCTCTGAAAGGAAGAAGCACATATAAACTTGGCCGAGACTGAATGTCGGACCACGCCTTTATACAGCAGCTCATCTCTGAGGTGTGCATCAAGAATGGTCTAAACTTTGCTATACGTCACTTGTACTGCCTGCCAGCAACTTCTAGCTAACAGGATAATGCAGTGACGAGATTTAATTCTGTGTGAACTATAGAGTGACGTACCGAGACCTCAAGGTACGGCTCACAATTATGTTCAAGACGGCATTAGTCTCAATTCCCTTAAGAAAGAGACTCAGTACCACCTGTTATTAATATGTGTCACTGAGGTTGTAAGTGCACTTATTCACCAACAACTACGTATTACTCGTATATCTTGTGTATAGGCTTAAGGCTCCACAGCAGTATACAGGACGATAACCATCTCAAAACCTGCATATTGTTATCCGTAAATCTCACTAATCACAGAGTACTACACCTTGTTCAATAGCACAGACTAAGTCTTCCAATGACACCATAGTATATTCTCAATCTTAAAAATCCACGAAGTACACTTTTTCGTCCCATGTTTTGGAGATGTCCACAGAAGAATTTCGACGTGGTAATGTCAATGAAGATTCCATATAATAAAAAGTCAGCACCATCCAGAAGGGCTCCTTAAGATATTACTATATTTAGAGCCTTCTTTGAATGCGAAAATAGCATCAGGTACTTATTCATTGCAATGTACAACCTTGCACTTAAGTGCAGCAGTTCAAGGCCTGAACCAACAGTCAGACTTCTGAGATTGGTGGCATGTTTTTAATCGACTACTCCCAATTCCTTCCCAAAGTAATACTGTCAGGTAACATTTCTCGACAAGGAATGCAATAGCTTCGCATACCTGATGAGTTCCGTGTGTCCAATCGACGCACCTTGACTTATGTTCCTTAACCACCTACCACCACAACCAACCTCAATATAAATCGCCACATAATACGAATCATTCGTTTCGTAAAGGACGTGGAGGATAGGCTACCACTGTTGGTCTCACCAATCAATACCTATCAGTTCACCTGCTCCTATGTAGTTATGTATGTCACCCTTAGTCAGAATGTTATCCAGACGTAACATCAAACATTCGACCTAAGGGTTCCATTCGAGGAAAAAAGATCCCCACACTGCCCTCTACTGGAATACTTGATCGACTCTAGATACCGAGCGAATCCTTAGACGGACTTCAGTGATACCTGCATAACACGTGATCTTGCCAGAGCAGTACGAATCACACTTCTTCAAACCACAGGAGCAATGGAAATCCATTTACTGAATCCTGAACACTACAGACAGTTTATTCAGTCAGTGAACATTCAATGGGCCTAATTTGTTTTGATAATTGAGTTAAGCTTATGCTAAGCTTAATTTCTTTTATCATATTCCACTCTTCATTGAGTTCTATAATCCTTTACGGATGTGAAGAACACCAAGTAATTATAAGAACACTAATCACCATGCACTCGACAGTAGGCGAGACGTTAAATACACAAATGAGTTTACTTAGATGAGAATCTCTATTGGTTGAGATGTATATACACACCCATATCATCCTACTCAGGCTTAAATATAAACAGAGAACCTATATATGAAATTAAGCAGGGCTACATTCTGCTAGTCTTTTATATGAAATAAACGGGTCAGTAACTCAATAATTCCATTTCCTATTAAATGCAAGTTGGTCCGCCGCTGAATTACATTCCGTTTAGTAACAGCCCGGATCGGTGCACCCTCATAGTTCACACTTCCCAAATCTCCCAATCTAATTACTTTATCTAGACTACACGAATTGATCAATGACTACGTCACTTTATTCTAATGAATTCGACAAAAAACAAACACGAGAAATTAGAGATAATGAATTATTCGATAACACAGCAATCAAAATAAGTGTAGTCTTGATAAGTCACTTTCGTAATTCTGCAAAAATCATCCTTGTGAACATTCCACAGAAGACCGCATTCCAACCATAGTGAACGGCCATAAGGCAACCTGCGCCAACCGCAGGTTGGACTGGTTTGTCAGTAATCATCAAGATTGAAATCATCTTCGAAATCAACATCACCACCCGCCAAGTGGTTGAAGTCTACTTGGTAGCGCAAAATACCTGCAAAATTAAATAAAACAACCAACCATAAATGTCAATAAACTTCTCAGAAGTACTGAGGTTACTACCTCACAATAAGACAGTGACCGAGTTATGAGATAACATCAACATTTTCAATCGCATTCAGTGGGAGTCAGTAAGTGAACATCTAGTTACCATTCTCAATTGAGAAGTGATCAATAACGAGAAATTTGCGAACCCACCTAGGATACTACTTGTTTCAGGACTTCAAACAAACCTTCTTCGAATCCCGTTATCACATAAGTCAAGGCACCGGGGAGTTTGTTTTCCATTACTTTCCTTTACAGCAGCTGAATTAACAAGTCAGCAAATGTTTACAGTACAGTTATTCTCGTCTCATTAACCATTACCACTTTTATTCATCTTGGAATGCTGTAATTGTGATGACAGAGAAAAAGACACCTGCGTCGACTGGCTTTACAGCTTCGTTCTGTTTTTACCCAACACTAACTTTAACTGTGAATGTCTTCATTCTATAATTTACACAAGGGCCATAATAAGAGGTAAACACGTTACCAACTGTGAAATGACAGCTTATCGAACGACTACTTCATTAACCAACGAAGTAGTACAGACAGTGCATTTAAGAACATAGGCATGCCAAGTTACTCGCATAGGCATTTATAACGTCCAATCTCACCAATCATCTTGAGAATAATAATCTTCCTAGTTAAGAATTTCCGTATACGTTTGGTGATGACAACGACTATACGCCGCAGTCCATATAAGTGCGTCCCTACATTGAAAAATGTTCAAACAAATGATCACTAGTACCAACAAGCACATGTGCAACACGCCGCTAAATATTGAAGCTATACATCTACTGAGTGTCTATCATCCAGTACATCAACAGTATTTTTTGCAAAGCAAGATCGTACCTGAAAAATTTGAAAACTTTTATTTGTACGTGCATATACATATATGTATGTATGTCAATGTGCAAACAAGAAGTAGCAAACTTACCACCAATGCCACCAAAACCACGGACAAACTGAGCTCCTTCCTGCGACTTATCCGTGACTATTTCTAACGTAGTCCCAAATGACCGATAATTGAGCGCCAGCCAGTCCAAGAGAAGTTGAGTGTCGAGGATTTCTAGGTCAGAACCTGTTTCAGGATCGATAAAATGTCGACGATCTGTTTCCTGGTCAGGTCGAAGGTGAATAACCCGGTTCTCTGAAAGGAAGAAGCACATATAAACTTGGCCGAGACTGAATGTCGGACCACGCCTTTATACAGCAGCTCATCTCTGAGGTGTGCATCAAGAATGGTCTAAACTTTGCTATACGTCACTTGTACTGCCTGCCAGCAACTTCTAGCTAACAGGATAATGCAGTGACGAGATTTAATTCTGTGTGAACTATAGAGTGACGTACCGAGACCTCAAGGTACGGCTCACAATTATGTTCAAGACGGCATTAGTCTCAATTCCCTTAAGAAAGAGACTCAGTACCACCTATTATTAATGTGTCACTGAGGTTTTAAGTGTACACTAGGAAATACATCAGACGTCGATTATTATATGTGAAGGGAAATTGCATAGTGACTTACCTTCTGAATTGGGCATTTTGAGAACATAGCGATTGACACTTAGATTTTCCCAGACGATTAGAGTCTCAACGGCTCCCATCTCCAGAGATTTAAGTGTATCATCGACGCCGAAACAGTACTTGCCACTGTCCTGTAAAGTGTTTAAAGGAACGTAACATTACATACCTGTGAAATCTCATCAAAATATCTTTGAATAAGCTTTTTTTCTTGGATGAACTTGACGCCTGTTAATGCATCCGTTGCCAGTTCAATAGCCTGATTGAATCCTGTTTCACCGCCGTAAGAAATGTCAACTATCTTTATCAATTTCGCTTGCAGCCTCTGGAAGGTAAGTTATGATTACTTATCAGCGCACCTGGTCAAACATATCGGACTGCCCTAAATCGCTTTTGAAATCTGCTATGCCGGCCAAAATAAGTCCCTCAATATTTGGACGGTCGTTTGTAATGAAAAGCTGGGTGGCTGTCTCTGCAACCTTTCGGACATAGTTGTGCCGTTTTTCCATTCGCAGACGTGCAAAACGAAGCGCAGATTGACCTCCCCGTCCATGTTTTTTCGGCAACTCCACAGTGAACTTGTGCAGGACTTCCCGGGTGTTTCCCGACAAGGTTCCAAATAACGCACCGTTACCGTCAACGACAATAAAGCCGAACTTGCTGTCGTCCGCCAGGAGAGCTACCAGAGCCTATCCTCCGTTAATGTGAGGAATATATACAAACCTCTGTATGGAACTTATTATCACACAAGTACAGAGAAGTGTTAACCGGTCTGAAGGGCTCAAAGTCAATATTAACTTTCTTTTCTTTGCCATCCTCAGTAACTATTGTACCGCAATAAACAACAAGCCCATTTGTGGGAACTGCATACCACTCAAACGAGAGAAAGAAGTCACTTACCCTTTGTGTACAGTTTCAGTCTTTGTTGTACTGACGTTATGGCACTCAAAACAGACAGCCGATTTACTCTACTCTTGATATTGGAAGCTGTTCCGTACTCCTCAGCTAATAGTTTCGCAACTCTTGTCACCTGATCCTTCGGAGGGATGATGAGCGAAATCATACTCGTTCCATTACTACCCCGTAAGACCTAGTATTACAACTCACCCTCTGGCAGATTCCAAACTTTTGATCAGCTTTTTGATACGCCACATCTCAACATTTTTATCTGCTTGAGATATCTCCGTTCCACCGTTAGTTGACGCCATTACAATCTCAGTGAAGTAAAGTAACAAAGTACACCTCGTGGTCAAACCACAATTACGAAGTAAAACAAAACTTGTTGCGAATACGTTCAAGTGTTCATGACAGTTAGGAAATTTCCAACCCGTATTCGCAACATCAAGCTATTGCAGAGTACTTTGAATTTCTACAGTAAAACTTCATTCAGGGGATTCACTGCACTGTGTGACTCAGATCATTTATCCAAGACTGCATGCAATAACTTGCTCTATTTATCTCATTACCTCAGATTTCAGATTTATTGGTTGAGGATAGAAGGCTTGGAGCCTATGTTAATCCTTTTCTATTAAATTTCAGTGGTTGTCCAAACCCTTCTTAAACGAATCAACTGAGGTTGCAGACACCACTTCTTCTGGTATGATATGATTATGAGCAATAGTTTGTGCTCGAAACGTCATCAGTTAATATAACTGTACTACACTGTGTGATTTATCAAAATAAAATCTTATCCATTATGGAACTTCTTCTGGGAGTCGGTTCCAGCAGTTTATGACTCGATATGAGAACCAGAACTCAACAGCAATATGATTTATTCTTGGCTTTTTAACTCTCCTGCTATGTCCTCTAAGTTGTTCCGACCTGGTGGGAAGGAAAAGAGAGAATAGGTCAGGTTCATAGTCATTATTTAAAATTTTAAACATAGTGATTAAATCTCCTCTCTGTCTACGGTATGACAGGGAGAAGAGATTTAAACTATGTACTCTTTCCTCGTATGATAAATTAGTCATTCCGAGAACCATACGTGTTGCCTTCCTTTGAACACTTTCTAGAATGTGTGGGTCCCCTTTTGGACAAGGGTTGGCGGCCTGGATGCAGTTTTCCAGTCTTGACCTCACCAGAGATGTATACAAGGAGGTGAACATATCTCTGGTGATTCTAGTGAAGGCTCTGCGAATTGCCCACAATGACCGGAAACTACGTGCAGCCACCGCGTGACAGCGTGCTGTAGTTTCCAAGTCGTGGCTAACTATGACACCTAAGTCCAAGTGAGTCTGAACTGGTGGAAGTGTTATTCCCTGTAGTTCGTAGGAGCTCGTGCTTACTTGTCCAATGCGCATGGTTGCACATTTTGCCACATTTATCGGGAGCATCCGTTCTATGGACCACTCTGACAGTTTGTTGAGGTCCCCTTGCAACGTGAACGTGTCACTGTTGCCCTTCAGCTCTCTCTGAATTTTTAAGTCATCTGCGTATAGGACCATCAGGGAGTCGGTGAGCAGAGACAACTCATTGATATACAAAATAAATAGGAGAGGTCCGAGTACCGTGTCTTGTGGCATTCCGCTACGTATTGCTATCCAAGAGGAGAGTTTCGAGTTGATCCTAACCCTCTGCCTCCTATCTATGAGGAAATCCCTGAGCCAGTTTAGTAAGCTGCCTGTGATACCAAGACTTTCCAACTTTATGAGTAGTCTTTTGTGAGGTACTTTATCAAAGGCTTTGCTGAAGTCTATGAAGACGACGTCAACAGGCCTTCTGTTGTCCCTGGATTTGACCCAGCTTTCTCTTGCAGTGAGAAGATTTGACAGGCATGAGAGGTTCCTTCGGAAGCCATGCTGTGCTCTGGATAACAAGCTGCTGTTTTCCAGATATGCTATGATGCTTTTCTTGATGATTCTTTCCAGTGTCTTGATTAAAGTGCTGGTGAGACTGATAGGCCTGTAATTTGAAGGGCTTTGTCTTGATCCTCCTTTGTGGATGGGGGTTACTATGGCGTCTTTCCAGTCACGCGGTAACACTCCATTTAGGAGAGATAGCTTGAAGATCGTAGTCAAAGGGCCGGCTATGTGGGCTGATAGCTCCTTAAGAAGCCTTGGATGAAGATTATCAGGACCCATTGATTTCCCTGCATCTAGTTTCATTAGACAGTTGGGCACGATACCTTGGTCGATGTCAACGGAATCTATCCCATGTTCTTCTGATGCAGCCAGAGCTGATCCTATAGGCAGTGATGGCTCCTGAGTGAAGACTTGGGAGAAGTAGTTTGCCATTGCCTCTGCTTTTCTTGATCTTCTTCGATTGTATCATTGTCAATAGTCAGGTTTGGGACACCATTGGGTGTTTCATTCCTGAACTTCATGTACAAGAAAATTTTCTTAGGTTGTGCCTTTGCATTTTGAGCCAGGTGTGCTTCGAACTTCATCCTTGATTGGCGGATTTCTGTAATAGCTTTGTTTCTAGCAGTGTTATATAACTGCCTGGTCTCAGGAGTCTCAAGTGTGGCAAACAAGTTTCAACATTTGTGTTTACGTCTGAGTAACTTACGAATCTCTCGGTTTATTAAAGGGGGGCAATGTTTCCGACCCTTTGGGACAGACCAAGGGATGAGAGGTTCAGTTATTTGGGCGTAAAGTTGTTTAAATTGGTTCCATGCGGCTTCTACTTGGGACTCTGGGTTGATGTACCAGTTTACTGAGTTGGCTGCTGAGACGATCGCATTTATATCAGCTTTCCAAACGTTTGGTCGAGCTGAGGTTTTGGCCCTTGCTGCCGTTGCTGTGAACTTGAAAGTGAGCACAGCATGGTCACTTCTTCCTAAAGGAGGAAGATGTTGCATGAGATCCACATCCTCACCATGGGAGAACACTAGGTCCAGAGTTGAGGAGGATTGCTGTGAGTCGTAGCCTGTGGTCTTAATGATATGTTGAACTAGGGCTAACGATATACTAGATTCCAGCAGTTTATTATCAAAGGAATTGATTGAAGATGGAGTTGTTAGGCCCGTCCAGTCAACTGTTGGGGCGTTGAAGTCTCCGACTACGAGACTTCGACATTTCGAGGTCCAGGAGCCTAGCTTCTCTATTAGGAAGTCATCTGCACTGCAGTTAGGACTGCGGTACATAGCAATGAGGTCAATGTCTTGGCCTATGCATTTAAGTCTGCAGTGTAGAAGTTCGCACGACTCACCTTCGTGAGCGAGTGCTTCGATGCTACGCACGGTTAAGCATTTCTTGGGGTAGATGACTACGCCACCTCCTTTGCGGTTTAGTCGGTCCACCCTATGCACTTCGAAGTTCGGCAGGTTAACTTCGTTGTCAGTGACATCGGGTGTGAGCCATGTCTCTGTGATAATAATTACATCCGTGTTTCCGGAGTCTATCATGTTAACCAGCTCAGCCCATTTATTTAACAGGCTGCGGGCATTTGTGTAGCAAGCCGTCAATTCAGTTCGGTACTTCCCCGGCCTACCCACAGAGGTTTCGGGATCATTAAACTGCGAACTTGGACAACCCGAAAACCCTTAATCTTAAGGTTCTTTTCACCGTTTCGGCGTCGTTCGCTTAATTCTAGGGTCGGAGACTGTCTTTTGACACGGTCTGCCAGGCTTAAGTCGGCGCGGGCATATATGCCTGATCCTTTAAGTATATGAGAGTTGCTTAGAATAGCATCCCTCTCTTCTTTAGAGTTTAGTACGACTTTGAGGAGACGTACAGGCTGACTTACTGTAGGGTCAGGCTTTTGGCCTATTCTATATACACTATGTATAGTGATGCCTGATACTGTTTGTGGCAGTAGCTTGTCTAAAAGGGGCTTAACCAAGTTAAGGTCATGCTCGAATCTAGTCTTGGGTTCGGGGGCCAATGACTTCCACTTTGTGGAGAATGAGCGACCTGTCAGAGAGATCAGGTTTGTTTGCCGTGGCTTTCTTGCTCTGAGGCGTAAGTGTGTTTCTGCCCTTCGTGGGCGGTGTAGCCAATGTGTTATCCATATCTCGATTTTTGCGAGAGACTACATTATGCCATTCATTGGCGTCCTCCTCGCTAATCGTAGTAGGATTTATCTGCCTGCTACTCACCAGTGTGGATGAGGCTTGATCCACCAGTCCCTGGGCGACTTGAGTTGCAGGTTTTCGACTCATGGTACGCCTCTTCTTTGTGGCAGTCTTTCCATTACTGTCACTGGAGGGCTTATCCAGTATCGTGGGGGCAGCCTGGGTGTCTGGAATGTGGTGGGTGCTCTCCTGTGCTGAAGGGCACTCACTCAGAGGCGTATCGGGGACATGTGCTGTTTTGTCGATGACGCTAGTCACGTCGGTGTCTGAGCAATAGTCGGTGTTCTCCTGTAGTGGAGGACGCTTGCAGTCCATGAGCTTTAAAGCCCCACTGATAGTGGCAATGGCCTCTGTAATACGGAACTTAGTAGTACTACAACAGTTATTGCACAACCAGTTTGCTAGAGATTTGCAGCAGCATTTGTATGCTGCAGGAGTTAGGTTTGTGCCCATGCTATGAAATCATCTCTTGCAGTTATCACACTGCATTCCCTCATCCACTGGGAATTGGCACATAACCCTTCCACAGAGGTTTCTTTTGATGGGCATGCTTTCTAAAGCGAACTGGGGAAGAAATTTAAATATGACTCTAAATGTATATAACCTTTATATATCAGTGATAAAAAGCCAATGAGTGCACAAAAGTAGATATATATAACTACTAGGTTATAAGACACAACTTCCTATAATTTAATAGGCTCAAATCTGAAACTTAAACTAACTTCGATCAGAATAAACTGATTTAAAGTTAATCTGTAGACTTTTGGAGCGTATGACACAACAAAAACCAAAACTAAACAAGAGCGTGTAAAATTCACTCCCTTTTCAAAGTTCAACCTACACTGCCCATCTATCAGGGCAGTGGTCCACGTTGTAGCAAATCCCTAGCCCATTAAATCGACGACGTTTTATAAATTTATTCACTATCCTACATTCATACCAACACGTCTAACAACATTAAATACAGTGCACATCCTAAATTATTGCAAAAGTCCATGGAAGGCACCATCATCTGCTAGTGCAGCTTCTCAAATGTTTATATAGTAACAAGGTGGCTATTTGAGGTATACGAGCTGCCCATAGCTTTGTAGTATGTTTTGGTTGAGGGTTATGGTGTGAAATATCACGGTGTAGAATTACTATAACGGATTTAAATAAAGGCATAAAAGTGATTCACAGACCAGGAACAAGTGGATTACTCAGCCGGGATATTTCACAAAGAGATATGTCCAATGATACATATGAGATCTTCTGAAACCATTGGAAGGGTGGCAAAAGATTATACTAGGCGGTCGCCTGAGAATGACAGGCATACCAGTTGTTTGGTAATTTGTTCTACGCAGTACCGGACGTGTACAAATCGTCGTGTTCTTTAAGGCTAGAAAAATGCACCTCCAGTGCCCACAGTCATCGATGTCGACAGTTAAAAAAGTGGTACTGACGAAGGCACCTTGCATGTGTTGCGCCTCTCTGTTGACACTGAAGTAAGTGGAAGTCTTCCGGACCATACAAACATGTTAGCGCTGAGTGTACGCGAATGCGTGCTCATGCCTAATGTATATCATTTTCAATAATGATTTGCATCAAGGGCGACAGACAATCACAGGTAATTCAGTCTTTAAATAGATGCATAAGACTGTGATAATGCGGATGTAAGATTTGTGGGGAATCATCACGAAACAATCTTCGAGGTAACATGTATGCAGATTCCTTAAGATTGCGTTTCGGTTAACGTAACGTTGTAATGTTGCTTTCAGCAGCAATGAAGCCCTATCAAAGCCAATATCTTTTTGGTAGTCTATATGAAATGGAGGCTCAGTGATTCATAAAAGGTAAACAGATGCAACATTGACAATCATATGAAGTCATGACTAAGCTGCCTCACTTCATATTTAATGAAGTTAAATTAACTGCATTTCTCATTTGTCGATTTGCGGTATTCACGTAAAGGCATGATGAATAAAGCCCATAAGGCACTGTAAAAAGGAGACGTTCTAGGGAACCACTTAGGCTGGCTGGACGACTTCGAGCTCGCTCCCAGTTGGCTCTGACAAGAGATAACATTCGTGATTATCGTGTGGCCATCTGTCCTGCTAGATCTCAGCCCCGGCCACACTGTTTAGAGTGGCCCACGTAACCTGGTGTTCCGCCCTAACTAGTTACTCCTATGGCTGCTCAACCGTATCTAGAAACTGACGTTTTTATCGAAACAGCTATTCAAATTACTGACCCACAACTAGCAACATTGTAGAGGACTAATTGTTTTTTGACTTTATTTTCGAAAACATGGCGGAGGGCAAGTGAAGCTGGAAAACTTAGTCAAACAAATGGAAGGGCATTCATCATTAAGTAGGTAAAGGTCTTACAGGTGATAAGGAAGAAATAGTTTCTACTTGGTCATACGTTCCATTCTTCTGAATCCCTCAGTTGCTTATCACACCTGAGTTGCCATAGCGAACTGTGTTATAGGAGCCCTACATCAGCCTCCCTATTGAAACGACTTACTTGAGAATGTCGGTTCGACTGGCTTATCTTTTAGAGCTGTGCCTAGTGTCTTCTATCGAATGCCAATGGGAGCTGTGACGCTGACTAACGGAACACTAGTGTGAATCTCCCCAACATGAATCTACAAGGAACAGATTAAAGTTTTTCATCTAGTATTCTACGAAGAAATATAATCGTGCAATTCGTCAACTTAGTCAACTATTGGTTTTCCCTACTGAAACTGTTGTACCAGACTGTTATCGGTCGCTTTGCGGTTTGCGCATCCTGTACTGCTACCCAGCAATCAATATCTGCGAACCAATATTTTCTTTGTCGTCAGCATAAGCCAATAACGTTCTGAAATTTTCTTATATGCATTTGCCTTAAGTTCTGTATAGATGGCAGTTCATCAGCGTAGTGAACAGACATGCCCAGTTGATGAATTCTGCAGTACTTACTTCCAGGTATCAGAACTTGTGCTCTAGTCCATGAGAGTCTTAGTTTTATGACTTTGTTATGCTTCATCTACCTCTCGTCCGCCATGCTGGTGCTATGGCTGTTCTCGTCACGAGAGGTTGACTACGACTTCGACAGAGTTCCCCATAATCTGCTAGTCAGCAGGTTATGCTCACTAGGGATATGTGATCCTCTCCTGAGCTGGATAAAATCATTTCTCTGTGGCCGAAAACAGACAACGAAAGTTGGCTCGATAATCTCAAGGCCTAGAGCAGTAAGTAGTGGTGTGATCCAGGGGAGTGTATTAGGCCCACTCTTATTCATAATATATATAAACAGTATCTGTGAATGCTTTAGTGTAGGTAAACCAATACTATATGCAGATGACTTAAAAGTGACGTATAAATGCAAGAACACGGATCTCGGAATAACAGTAAACGCCATACAGCAAGAATTAGAAAAAGTGGATAGATGGTGTGACACCTGACAACTCCAATTTAATGTCGAAAAATGTGGCTGGCTCTGCATAGGTTGCAACAATTTAGAACTTGACCTGACAATTCAAGGCCATGCACTTCTACGACTGGAATCTGTACTGGACCTAGGGCTGAAATATTCACATAACTTATCATTTTCTGAACATATCTCCAAACAAGTGTCAGAGTCACGCAGACTTATCGACTTTCTACTCAGGAACTTCTACAGAAATGAGTCTAGAATTCTGTTGTACAAGGTTTGTGTGCGTCCTTTATTTGATTACTGTTCATTCATGTATAGTAGCATACGCATAGAGGACAAATTGAAAGTCGAGGGAGTGCAGAGGTACTTCACGTTAAAATTACTTGGAACTGAAAATGGTACGAACTACTCCACTAGATGTGATACCCTAGGACTAGAAACACTATGGCTAAGACGCCTGAGACTAAACTTGACACTTTACTATAAGCTTCTAAACCACTTAGTTTTTACCTCTACCAGTTTACAGGCATCATCAAATTGTTACAGAAATAGAACCATATAATTCAATCACAATTTACAGGCAGTAGCAAGATATGCTTTACATGTTCGCTGGAGATCATACATGCACTTGATAAATGTTAATCCCAGTAGTATAAAATAGCCTTTTCACTTATATACAATCATTTCTGTGCACAGTTGGAAAAATCCGCTATATTGTCAGTGAGTGCAGCACATCAGGAAATACAGAAGTATTGTCTTCGCATTAACAAAAAACAGGTCTTTGGTGGATGGATTATAAGTGCCTGGGAAAAAATATGAAGCTTGAAGTCAATTTTCATACATAACTTTGTTGTGTGCAGAATCCTTGAATTATAGTTCATTGATGTGTTATTTTGAAATCAGTGATATGTTTATCTCATTTGATCTGCAATGTCATTGTTGGGAGTAGATACATAAGCTTCAGACGCGTTAATTAATGGATTTCTACTGCTTGTGGGTATTTTCTTAGAGTGAGGAAGGTTTATGAATTTCTGCTGTTCCTACAGGAGTTGAGAATATTAACTGGTCAGCAACATTGTGGATATAAGTTCATCACATTATCTAAGGAAAGGTGGGTTGCAGTTGGTGAGGGATATATGGTGCCCAACGAGCGTACATTTGTCCATGTGATGTTGTGGTGAGTTATACCTTTTTCATGTTGTCGGCTTATGTCCATTTTATTCCAATTATTGCGTTGGGTAGTAGTTTTACAAACGAGATTTCTTCTCTGTTTGAGGATACGTATCTTAACCGTTAATGTTTTAGCTAGAATTATAGATATAGGCAAAAAACAACAGGTGTATTATTTAAGCTTATACATTAAATGGACTTATAATTTCGGAGGCACTCAGATAGGAACTAGAACTACTATCGTTTGCAAACTCTTGTAGTTTGTCATTAAGAACCTTTTTGAAGGTGGCCAACGTACTTGCTTGACGCATTTCCATTGGCAGTTTATTCCATATCTGTGCATACCTAATCAAGTAAAACTTTTACCTGGTGGCTGTTTTACATTGTTCGATAGCTACTGTACCTTTAGTGTGTCTTAGTTTGTAGCCATTGTCATCTGAAAGTCGAGTGCCGTTAGTAGAGGTAAAAACTAAGTGGTTTAGAAGCTTATAGTAAAGTGTCAAGTTTAGTCTCAGGCGTCTTAGCCATAGTGTTTCTAGTCCTAGGGTATCACATCTAGTGGAGTAGTTCGTACCATTTTCAGTTCCAAGTAATTTTAACGTGAAGTACCTCTGCACTCCCTCGACTTTCAATTTGTCCTCTATGCGTATGCTACTATACATGAATGAACAGTAATCAAATAAAGGACGCACACAAACCTTGTACAACAGAATTCTAGACTCATTTCTGTAGAAGTTCCTGAGTAGAAAGTCGATAAGTCTGCGTGACTCTGACACTTGTTTGGAGATATGTTCAGAAAATGATAAGTTATGTGAATATTTCAGCCCTAGGTCCAGTACAGATTCCAGTCGTAGAAGTGCATGGCCTTGAATTGTCAGGTCAAGTTCTAAATTGTTGCAACCTATGCAGAGCCAGCCACATTTTTCGACATTAAATTGGAGTTGTCAGGTGTCACACCATCTATCCATTTTTTCTAATTCTTGCTGTATGGCGTTTACTGTTATTCCGAGATCCGTGTTCTTGCATTTATACGTCACTTTTAAGTCATCTGCATATAGTATTGGTTTACCTACACTAAAGCATTCACAGATACTGTTTATATATATTATGAATAAGAGTGGGCCTAATACACTCCCCTGGATCACACCTGCTGACTAGCAGATTATGAGGAACTCTGTCGAAGGCTTTTGTCATATCGAAATATAGCACAATTACTAGTTCTCTGTTGTCCCTACTTCGTGTAACTTCGTTGGAAAAGTCTATATGACAGGTCACACATGATCTCTTTTTAAGAAATCCGTGTTGTGATGGATTGATAAGTTCATGTTCTAGTAAGTTGTCTGATACTTGGTCTTTAACCACTTTCTCCATTATTCGGGATATTACCGGTTTCATATTGAGAGGTCTGTGGTTTTATGCACTGGTTTTGGCCCCTGCTTTGTGCTTAGGAAATATGTATGTGGTTTTCCGCACTTCAGGATAAGTTCCAGTTTCCAACGAGAGAGTAAATATTCTAAGTAACAAGACTACCATTTCCGTGCTACCATTTTTGTATATGACAGATGGCATGTCGTCTGTTCCAGTACTACCATTAGACTTCAATGTCTTAATCGCTGAGTCTATATTTTGTATATTAAAGTCTATTTCACCTAATTTGTGGTTACTTTTGCAGGTCACTTGGAAATTTTGGGTCGGGTGCATTCTGGCGTCATTGCAAAACCACTCACTGAGGAGTTCACTTATAACATGGGGATCATTGTATATTATACCCTTATGTTCCAAGCTGCTCACATTATTGTCTTTACTGTTTTTTAGACGTTTCTGCAATATCCTACAAAGTTCCTGAGTTTTGGAGTTACCCACAAGCGCTTTATTTTCTTCAATTTGTGACATCATTTTGTGTTTATCTTCAAGCAGTTGAAGACTTTCGTGTATTTGGTTTAACGCACCAAATTCCTTAAATATATGGTATTTCCTTTCCAATTTCTTTAGGTTTAGTCGCGTTTTGCGGTCTATGAATGGAGTTGGTGTCTTTAGAGCAGATTTTGGGGGCGCGATTGTGTCTCTTGCTGAGCCAATTGTTTTGTAGAAAATATCAAGTGATACCTATAAGTTATTGTTGATGAAGTATTCTTCCCAGTCAGAACTTCTCAACAGATCTGATAGGAATTCCCAATCGGCATTCTTATAGTCCCTATATTGGTAGTGCGCCGGGGAATTTTCAGGTGTGTATTTAGTTGTTAGTCGGAGGGGTAGTGTGCAGTACAATATGTTGTGATCACTGTTATCAAGTTTATTTCCTACCTCTATCGAGATGGCCCTATTTCATGACAGAGGATTAAGTCAAGAGTATTTTTGTTTCTTGTCGGGAGGCGTGCGCACTGCTTCCATCCGCCTACGTCTATAGCTTGTAGTAGCTCGTCATGGATTCTAGATCCTGTACAGGTTTCCCAGTTTACTCCAGGTAAGTTTAAGTCGCCACAGACTACTTTGTGGTCAAAGTCCAGCGAAGCTACATGCTCTAGTATTTCTCCAATAGTTATACCAGTCATTTCAGAGCTATTAGGGGGTCTGTATATACATCCCACAAGAATTTTATTTTCGTTTGTGTGGATGCCTATCCACTTAGATTCAGGGAGTTTGTCACTAGTTGGGTTATTGAAAGTATTGGAGTTAATGGATTTAGAGGCATACATTAAGCAGCCGCCTCCTCTTTTGTCAACTCTATCGTTCCTATAGATGTCGTAGTTGCCTATTACTAGCTTTGAGTCAGGTATATCAGTAGTAAGCCAGGTTTCAGTCGCCAATAATAGTGTTGGCTGTTCCATGTATGCCAGGCAGCGAAGCGATGTTATTTTATTAAGGAGAGATCTAGCATTCAGAAGCATAATCGTTAGTAAACCAGAGTTATTGGAGGAGAGGTTAACATGGTTACTTGTTGCTATCTCTACGTTATGTTTGGAGGGGCTCCGAGGTGAGACAGTCAGTGTGCGTACTATTTCCTGGATGAATTGTGCAGCGAGTGGGGCTATTGTTTGCTGCGGCCGAAAATAATCCTGTTGCATATTTTGACTTTTAGCATCCATGGGTGGGCATCTGCGTTCATTTACTGGCGATATATAGTTTGCTTGACCTAGGTACCCTGTTTTAAGATTACCTTGGTAGTTGTATCTCATGGGTCTTTCATAGTCGTATGCATATTGGCTCACATCACATGTGTGAGTTAAGTTATTGAGAGGGTCAAGTGTCGATCCATACTCATTATGCTGATAAGGTTTAACATAGATAGTGTGAGAGTTTGGACGAGAATATTCATTAATATGGTGCCTATATGAGTCCCGTTTAGTGCTCCATATATCCTGAGGATTCCTTCTACGTTGCATTCCCAAGTTATGTGCGTTGCTAGGCATATTACTCCTAGTTCGGGAAGGGGTCGTTAATTCCTTTCCTACCTGTTCATCCTCAATCTTTCCTTTGTCACCACTGGCGGTCTGCTTGAACATAGGGCTACCAAAAATTCCACCTTACAACATTTTGCAAAACTGCTTTGGTTTGTTCTTTTAATTTTGTTTTAATTTATCAACGATGTGTCCTAATCGTATAATTTATAATCGCGCATTTTTAAAATCATTACAACCTACTGCGTTGTGTCATCCACAAAAATTGAGAAAAAAGCATCACTGTGGATGGCAGCGTGCACTGAAACGTACACAAATTAATCAAATGGCTGTTCCTGAACTCGTTAGCACTAATTGTAGATCCCTGTCTAAGAAAATGGATTATCTTCAATCCCTGATGTATTCTAATGTTTATTGAAACGCTGGCACTTTAGCAATACAAGAGACTTGGCTGCACCAGCATTATGATGATAATCTAGTTTCAATGAATGGATATAAAGTTTTTCGCCAAGATGGAAAAAGTTCTAGGAAGAAATGTGGAGGAGGGTTAGCCACTTTTATAAACACAAGTTGGTCTACATCAAATCACGTTTGCTTCAATTATTCTAATGACAATGTAGACTGCATAACCGTCAGGTGTCGCCCAAAACACTTAAGTAAATATTCTTACATATAAATAACAAATATTTACATAACACCCAATTGTAGCCTTTCAAATATAGTTACGTTTGCAGATGAATTTACTGAATTCGCTGCTCCTGCATTCGGAAACTCGTTGTCTATAGTCTGTGGTGATTCCATTTCATGTGATCACAGCTTTCTTACTTCACTTGGTCATGAGAATCTAGTCAAGTTTAATACACGTCTGGACAAATCACTAGACCTGGTTTTCATAAACGACCGTGATGTATATGAAACCCGAAGGAGAGCTCCTTTGTTAAACTCTGACCACTGCATTATTCGTATTTTACCGAAAGCGTACGGCAAGTTACAACAGAAATTGTTTAGTCATTTAACAAAGAAGATACATGAACGTTCATATTTCCATGATAACATCCTAGCACTAAGAAGCATGTTGTATGATACCAACTGGGAACTATTTACTGACGATAAGTTGGGTGCTACTGTCTCTAATATAACCGATTATCTGAAGTTTTGTTTGGATATTTGCTGTCCATATGAAACACTGTTTTCGAGATTTGACAGAATCTCTTCTTTGCAGCTGAAAAAACTTAGAAGACAAAAAGAGCAGTTGTATAAGAATTGTGATAATTCTGGTGTCCGTAAAATAAACACCCTTATAAAAATTGAAATAGAAAGATTGAACAGACTATATAATGAAAAATTTTTATCATGTAAAAATCCTTCAAACATTTGGAAACTTTTCAATAAACTTACAAGTAAAAAACAAATGTCTGTTGATGCTTATTCTGATGTTAATGCTTTAAACAAGTCATTTTTCATTTATATGGTTTTACCTGATTTACCTAGTCAAGATAATGGTCATTTTCAGGGTTTTAAAGAAGAGGATGTACTATTATATTTGAAATCTTTAAATCCAACACACAGCCTTGGTCCAGATGGTGTACCAGGCATTCTTCTTCAAAAGTGTGCAGACATCTTGCGTCATCCTCTTATTCAAATCTTTAATGCATCATTTAACAAGGAAACGGTACCTGCTGACTGGAAAGAAATCAAGGTTGTACCTGTACAGAAATCATCTTCTGGAGCAGGTATGAAGTTTAGACCGGTCGCTATAATATCTCCTTTTTTGAAAACTATGGAGAAACTTCTTTTGAATACTCTTAAACCTTCTTTAAAAACTTTTAGTGACCCTAAGCAGTTTGCTTATAAGTGTGGAAGAAGTGCATTAGATGCAGCCATTGTACTACACCACAATATTGTTTCCTGCCTTGATAAGGGTGCTAAGTTCGTTCGAACAGCTTTTTTAGACTATACTGCAGCTTTCGACTCTGTTCCTAGGACACTTTTATTAGGAAAGATGATTTCAGCACAGACAGAGACCTGGGCAACTAGATGGCTGTCTTCTTATTTTGAGGATAGGAAACAGCATACTGTTTTGGCTGGAAAGCGCTCCACTTCTCAGCTAACTGAAAGTGGTGTGCCTCAAGGTGCAGTGCTTTCTCCATTTCTTTTCTCCTTCTTTTTGCATGACCTTCCGAACTCACCCAAAGTTAACTTC
Organism: Trichobilharzia szidati; assembly: GCA_944472155.2. Lineage (NCBI taxonomy): Eukaryota > Metazoa > Platyhelminthes > Trematoda > Strigeidida > Schistosomatidae > Trichobilharzia > Trichobilharzia szidati. The sequence continues at coordinate 31,602,707 of OX235272.1, forward strand.
ATTAAGTATGCCGATGATCTGACCGTTTCTGTCCCTGTAGTTTCCACATCGGATTGTTCCCATATGAATGGTTTCTTAGCTGAAGTTAAGGATTGGTCTGGCTCAAATGGTCTTAAATTAAATCCAACTAAATGTAATACTGTTGATTTCAGCTTTATAAGTGAAAAAGACGTGCATGGATTGATCCAATCTCATGATTGTTGTAATATTGATGGTACCATGATAGAGAGTAAGTCAAGTGTTTCTTATCTTGGCATTAGTTTCTCTTCAAACCTTTGCTGGTCGTCTCTAATTCTTATAGTTTCTAAGAAGATTTTCTGTCTGACTTATTACATAAAGAAGTTGAGGCACTCAGGTATAACCCAATCTCTTCTCATACAATTTATTAATTCATGTGTTTTGCCCATCATTCTTTATTGCTCTCCATTATTCTTCCCGGGCTACTCAAGAAAGACCATATAATACTACGAAGAACATTGAAGGCTGTAAGTAGGGTCAGTGCTACCCCTTTGACTCAACTAACCGACACTGTTGTCAATAGGCACATGAATTCTTGTAAACACTTAGCTAAAGTTATTTTGTCTGATAGTGAACATCCTCTTTATTCACAATTGTTTCCTTGCATCTCTTCGGGTAAGACCAGAAGAAATTTCATAAACATTTATGCTCGTACTACAAAATATAAAAATTCGACCGTATCATATTTAGCACGAGTATTGTGTGAAGAAACGAATATCAGAAAAGGACTTTTACAACTTTTAAATCATTAACTAAACTATAAAACGTAATGATGCATATTATTGCGTGTGTGATTGATTACATTATTTATTTATTATTCACCATGACCTAGAAATGGTGTATTTTGCTGGGGGTTCTTATTTTTCCTATTAACTATCAATATTTTTAAAATTTTATACATTTATATAATTATAAACAGAGCTAAACCATTGCAATATGTAAAAGAAACGCTGAAAATTCCATGCTGTAAATTGTTGTGGAATAAAGTGATTATTATTATTTGTTCAACATTATACTACTTGCCATTAGTAAGTAGTATGATTTTTATATGTTAATTTACAACAGTGACATTTACTTACAACTGAAGTTAAATCACTTGTTCTATTATCCTTCTATTAATGTAGAGTTCTTATTTTTCTTCTCCTTAAACATTATTTGCTGACATTACCCTACGGTGTATGCTTTACTATTTGTTTATTCTTTGCTTGGCATTCGCGGGCCGTTTGAACCGACACGTGGATCGACCTTGACACAGCATTGTTGTTTTTACTAATTGACTGCACAGTGGTTGTGCATTTGACGGCATTTAGCTACAGACACCTCACATTTTGAGATTTGTATATTATATATCTATTTTTATGTAATAAAGTACCGTATTGCAGAATATCATGTATTTCGGACTTTACGCGTCACTCTACGTGTGGTTAAATCTATAGTTTGGATTATCGTTTCGGATTTCTTTCGGGAGAAATTCACAGGGTTATTCTTAATCACATGATGGATGCCGTTTTCAGGAATATGCTTTGTTACCCATGCATTGTCATTTTTTAGACTGACGTGTTGCTTATTAGACTTATTAAGAGGGAGGTATGTCGAAGTCTGGAGTAGGACTCTAGGCTTTGTGGTCTTTCTTGCAGTTTCTATTGTGGGACTCTCGGGCTTGCATCCAGATTGAGTGTGCTCTGCCAATGGTTTCTGGTCAGCCATAGTTTGTGCGTCAACGTCAACCTCATGTAGGTCAGCAGGTTTTTCAGATGTGCTCTCATGTACTTTAAGATTGCACCCAGTGACACCGCTCTTACTGAGTTTCGAGTCGCTTTTACTTGACTTTTTTTCTTTCAACACTATATACGTGACTTGCTGTGCTTCAGTGTCCGTCGACACTTTGGCAGTGATACCAGGTGTATTTCTCAGTGTGGTCAACTTTGTATCGAAGGTGTTTTTGGTTGCTTGCCTTTGGTTAGGTGTTTTATCCGAGACTACTTTAATAGTCTTGAATTTAGTGGCAGTAGCCAGAAGATCTTCGGCCTTCTTAAATCGTTCAGCTATTATGTAGCTGTCGAACCTAAAGAGTATGGGACACGGATGCTTTAGGTCTTTTTTACTTAAGCGAATGCACCGACAAGGTGCACTCAAGAGATTTGCAGCCTTCAGCAATGAGTGCTGGACCGACTTTATGGGCTCGCTATCTGACACATTATACACTTTAGCGTTTTGTTTCGAAGCCAGCCTTTTAACAACTTCGCTGGATAGAAAGTCAATGGCGTTTTCTAACTCCTTCGCATTTTTTGAGTCAGTAGGCGTCATTCTAGAAGTCATATTAAAAAGCTTTAGGATTGTAGGATCCTGCAGTTCCTTTTTCATATGTGAGATTAATTTCGTTTTTAATTCATCTATCTGTAGCTGCATCTCTTTAATTATGCATGTTAAGTAAGAGAGCTCTACCTTTTCAGACAGAACATCTTCCACCCGTATTATAGGGGTCAGAGTTATGTTCGAGTCTTTCCTGTTGGGTGAACTACTAATAATAAGGGGTGGTAATGTGTTATTAGACGAGCTGGTGCTATTTTCTAAATTACTGGTGTTCACACGAACACTCTTTTTAGAATTTCGGCCCATCGTTATTAAAGATCAATCAACAGTAAGCAATAAATGAATATAAACGAAAACACGTGCAAAAAGCGTCACCTGGTTCGAACGTACCGGGTCGACTTAATAATAACAGACAGTGGAGTTGTTTTTTCCAAAAGAACTGATAGCGAAAGACAATAGAAAGCACAGAACAGAAAAATAAAGTATATAAGTGAAGGCTTTTGACTTTACCTGTAACTTTCGGGTTATTCGGCTTCACAACAATCACGTAACAGACCAACAAGTCCTGTATATTTGAAAGAGTGAGGAGGATGTCGCTACAGAAGTAGCACCTGAAGCTCAGGCAGTAGTTCGAGACAGCGGAAGTACCACACACAGGCTCGGTGAAGAAGAAATGGTTGAATAAAATTCGCCGGATAGGAAGATCAGGTTTCCCAAACGAATTATTCACAAAAGTGGATATTTCCTGTTAGAGACGTCGTATTCGAAGCCTGACATCCAAATATCAATAAGGACTAATGCCCAGCGTTCCTCTGCAGTAATAATATTCCGAACTATACTGGGGTTACCTGACAATTTCACTTGTTTTGCTCCTTATAAGGACAACCTTGAGGCTGCCACAGGTGTGTTTATCAACGATGCTGTGAGTAGAGTATTGCGATAAACAATCACACCGCAACGCCACCGCCACTGAGCTCTTTTTCTGTGAAAATCCAAATGACCGTGGCGTTTCATTCATCACAGAAGACCAAACCGATCGTTAAAGGTAAATCGGCTAAGCTTTGGTTGATGTGACGAACTTCTTTGTATCACGCCATCTCTCTAACGTGTCAGTCTTTCGTATGCTAGAAAAATATCACATTGGTTGGAACGGGAGACCCAATTTGCTTTTGAGGCATATGGAAATAGAAATAATTTTTCTGTGTAGAACTAGACATCCAATGTACTTACTAAGTAAGGAGAAGATGCCCTCTGTCTCAGCGTTTGATCACAAAATGTAAGGGCCTGTCTTAGAAGCCTAATAACAGTTCGTCAGGGGTACATTGCTAGGCTTGCTCAATGTCCCACTTACGATAAATCACTGGTTGAAAGGGGACAAAAGAAGGATTCACTACATCGAAAGCTTTTGTGAAAACAAAACGAACGGACAATACTGTCCATTTGTTGGTCATACGATTTAAAGTGGCTGGAATTGTCAGCCTTAACAGAGGCTGTAGTTGTCATCACTTCTACAGATTCCATGGTTGGCGACAGCATTGCTATTTAGTATTATTATTCCCTTGGGTTCCAAGTGGAAATAGGGCTTTAACGGCACACGGTCATTTGTTTTTGTTTTGTACAGTCCTCTTCATCTGGCCTCAGAATTATCCGTAAGATCTCGTCTCCTCCTCACACGATGTCCTCCATGTCATTATCAGACGCCCAACTCGTCGTTTCCCACCTTTATTCCACCTAGAGGCATAGCGCGCGACCTTACCTTCAGTTCATACTACCTACATTGAACTCTAACTATAGTGTTCTGCCGGATCTTGCCCCATTATTCACAAAACCTATTCTTTTTACTCTCTGAGGGTCTAACATCTTATAAACTAACCTGTTAATTAGGGCGCATGCACACATATATAATATGTTCATAAATCTCTATGTGGAGATCTATTGGAAGCACTCACTAAGAAAGCTAGGGAAATGGAATGTGAGGTACGAACGTGTCTGGAACCAAGGAGTATATTTGCTGTAGCCATAACAATCAGAGCCTAACATCATAAAAGGAGGGAGGGTGGCGCATGCTGATCAGTAGATATGGTGGTGGACACTAAGGTGAATCGCCCCATTCTCCAGGAACAGCAATATGCAATTTGATGGCTCCAGATTTCTATGAGGGCTTGAATCTTTATCTTGAATAAGATAATAATGATCGCCTGGACAGATCATGCTTATACCTTTAAACATATACCATTCGGTCAGCCTATTGCTGAGATGCGACCACGTGGGCTCTGCACAGATTTATGGGGCATCTTATAAATTAACATGCTTTCCTTTGTCGTATCTTCGAATATCACTTAACAATGTCTCATCTCATTCATTTTCGAATTACGTCTTCACTTACTCATTATATTCCATTAAAACTAACATTTTATAGCTCTTTATGAATTTGATTCGACCTATTCTATTCCTATTCTCTATAGGGTACGGTTGTGCACCAAATACACAAAAAGGTATGAAATAAAAACAACCGGCTTGTGGATAATTGTATTAAAACCCAAAGTGAACATCATGATAGTAAGACCTATATGGGTAGCATTATACATTGCAAATGAACTTTGTCAGCCAAGAGATTATAGTCTCCCATTGTATTTCCTTTATGAATGCATCTGTTAATGATACATTGCATTTACGTATTTCATTACACTTTAATGATTCACCTTAGCACCTTTACTTTTCTAAAACAGCTTACTATCCCTTATAAACGTTATACTTACCTCAATATTGGTTGGTTATAGTAGGCCTACAAACACGGGTTGAAAACGAAAGAAGTCGATTTTCCCGCGCAACCTGGAGGACTACTGTTCAATTCAATAATGATACGGCCTAGGTCAGAAAATGAGTGTATTTATGCATATATCAAATATATAGCTGTTCAAACATTAACTTGTAGACAATCTACTACTTGACATTATATCATACTTGATCGTGCCTGTAAGTGGCATGCATTTTCATGTAAATTTATGTTTAAATGAAAATGTATATTATTATTATCATCCAACAGTCTTCTCAGCTTGCGTCAAATCCATCTACATTTTCTCCCGTATGGTTTTCGAGCGACACATTCTTTAGTGGTTCGTTCCCACAATTTCCCGTTGCGAATTTTATCTGAATGGCCATCTCATCTTAAGCATGGAGCCAATAAAGGCAGCTATTGAAAAAGTCCGAAGCAGACCTCTGAAAATGTTTTTAGTGACGCGCCAATTTTCTGACCTATATAGAAGAACTAAACTAACTTTGATGTCGAAAATTCACATTTAATTCCTTATGCTGATTTCTACAGAACTTCACGCTGGTTCCAGTTTGGTGAAGGTGTATCTTGCTTTCCAATCCTTCTGTTCCTCCTGTTGCTGAAATGATGCTGCTTAGATAGATGAAGGAGTTGAACCTTTCAAAACGTATTCCATTGACAGTCATCAGTACTCGTTGGTGCTGTTGGTTGGTCGGTTATATTCACTAGCTCCGTCCTCCCATGTTCACCTGAACTCCAGTCTTTGCTGCTTTTTCCGCCAGCTTGTTTGTTTTCGCCTGTAAGCCTCCGAATTTTTGTGACATTAGGCACAACCCGTCCGATTAGTCTGGATCTCCTACCGTCCTCCTACCAGTCTAGTGTATTCCCATCTCCTCGTTTCTTGCATTCTGATGCATATTCCACTACACGGTAATCAGAAATGCCATCAGTGACATTAAGCAGCCTTGTCTTTCTCCTTTTTTCGCCTCAAAGGTTATTTGATCTAGGCATCATTTGCTTTACTTGCATTCAAGTTGTTCAAGTCAGAGTTCCGCATTCAGTTCAACTTTTATCTTCCCCAGGAGGACGCGACTTAATATTTTGTTTGTCATGATTCCACGGAGGGTTTTGCGAAGGCTCAAGTCATCCTTGCATTGTATTTTGATGGGATATCCTTGTTTCTTATCGGTGGGCGCCTTCCTTTCCATACTTTTAAAATTGTGGCGTGAGTATATCCGCTGCGGTATCTGGATCCGTTCTCAGTGTTTGATTTTTCAGTATTTCCCCAGGTTTCAGTAACCTGGTTGCATTCAAGATTTCTACTTTTTGAAAGAATAGTTAGTGAACAAAGAATATGCTTTTTGATAACTTCATCATCATGTTCTGCAACATGACAACATTAATGTTTAAACAACATCGAATCAATAATATCAATAGATTGCAGCTCATTAGTATAAACATAACAGTAAACTGAATGTCAGGAAAGATAATTATGCAAATTCATGAATTTACAGTCTCCACTGAAGGCCGGCCAGGCCAGTAGTCTTGGCTAGGGTTGCTTCTTTTGCACACAAAGCATTGTTTATTTCATGCGAATCGCGATAGCCTCTGCTGTTTGAAGCATGCGGTACGTAGATGTTTTTGGCAATTTATTTGGTACCCGGTAGATGATAGGGAAGGATTCTTCAATGCCAAATTTGTGGTCAGTTTGGTTTAGATGGCCTATTATCGAACTTTTGATGGTTTTTACTGCACTTTTACTTAGCCATATTGGGAGATGTTCTCGAGCACGAAAAATCAAGCTCCTAAAGCAACGGCCAATATTACTCGCTCCACAAGCGCATTCGAATTGCTAGAAACAATAAGAAGTGGCTAGTCTAACCCAAGTACTTCATCTTTCAGTCGAGGAATCACCATCGGTCGTGTAGAAAATAAGACTTATAGTTTACCAGAATTAAAAGTTCTTTTAACTGATTTTCTTAACTGCTTCGTAATTATTTGGCTAGGTATACTGCCCTTGAATTGCAGTCGTGTGTACAAAGGCTTTTTGTTTACGGATAGTAAGTAGTTCTTTTCCACTTTCTTTGTCATGTGTTTCTTGATAAATTTGTCGGGACAGCTGCTTCCAATCAAGGTAATATATACAATCCTTAGTTTATCTTCAGTTAACTCTTGTGAGCATATAGCTCTAACCCTGTGACTGAGGGTCTTTAATAAGTTTCTTTCGTGCTGGAGAGGAACGAAGCTGTGAAAATGTGTATATTGTCCTGTCCAAGTACTTTTTCTATGCAATTTTCTTTTTATGCTGCCATCTGGTTTTCTTGTGAGGAGGCAATTCTTTTTTGAGATTCCTCTTCGCACGTGAATTTTATAGCAAAATGTACTACATTGAATTCAGTTATTATTTTGTTACTATCCGAATCATCATCACAAAGAATAAAGGTTTCGTCTATATACCGTCAACAGAATGAGAATTTTCTGTGCGTCGGTGGCACAGGGGTTAGGACTCTCGCCGACCATGCACATGGTCCGGGATTCGATCCCCTGCCGACGCACACCCGATATCTTTGGTCGGCTTGCGAAATTTGGGCTACCGATATCCATGTTGAAAATTTCACACTTGTACTGAAAATGCGGTTTGGAATCAAGCTGTAAATAAAAAAATAAGGTTATTCAGAGGTCCATTTTCTAGTCTACTTAGAAAGAAATCTGCAGTGGAAAGTCCATCTCCACTCCATCCATTTTTCTGTAAAGTGTACCATCAGTTTTGAAATTTCATTCATGGTACACCTGAATAATAATTCTTTCAGGATTTCCGTTGGGATACCAATATTTATCGACTGGTTATACACTTGTTCACATACTCAGTTAACTATTTTTACTATAGGTACATTTGTGAATAAAATTATAATGTCCAAATATATCATAGTTTTGTCCTTGATATTAATATTTTTGACTTTGTCTGCGAATTCAAATGCATCTTCAACGTTATGTTTCCCTGTCTGCTCATGCAAAGGTTCGAGAATATTCACTAACCATCTAGCTAGAGCATGGTAAGGCGAATTTCGCATTTCAAGTATTGGTCAAGTGTTGGTGGATTGGTGTCTGTAGGCAGTTCCGTAGCTATTGGCGGTATTTTTGGAAGGGTTGCAGGTGGTGATTGGTTCGGAAGTACTTTAAGATGATCAGCCCATTGATTTCCTTGTTTCTTCCCATTAATATTTAGGCTCATTTGACTATAATTGATTGGTTTTATTTGTGTTGATCCCTTCTTGGATGGATACCTCGTCATCTGATACGATGTTCTGAGGTTTCTTTTGCCTGCGACCTGTTCTGCTCCAATTGACAGTGTTGAGGAATTGTCCATCGTCTTTCTTCACATTCTTGTCCTCTTCTTTATTCAGTGTGATGCACATTGACCTAAGCTCCTCCTTCTATTGCCCATCTTCATACCGGTTCATCTCCTCTATCGCCACCTCCCTTTCTTCTATCAGCTTTCAGGTGTCTATAGAGGGCCACTCCTGGCATTACTTCTTGTTCGTTTCTGCAATGACTGTACACGATTCTTTAAATACTCCTTTCAGAAGCCAAATGTTCTTCAAGACTGGTTGCCTGACTAATGCTACACAGTGTTCCTGACTATGCTCTGATGGCTGCAATGAAGATGACTCTTGAAGTTTCCTCCTTCAGTTTCTTATTGTCGAATTTCAATTGTAGTCTATCCCCAGTTGCTTTGAAGGCTGTCAAATTGGCTTTAGGGGTCCCCTGCATTAGATAGTGGTCTGAGCCCACGTCTGCCCTACTCTATATCCTGAAGATTGTGTCCCTACATTCTTGGGATTGAGATGATTCCTGGATGATTTTCAGTGTGTCCGTCAGATGAAACTCATACCGCCTAGTGTAAACCCTTGTGTCTGCACACTCCGTCTCCAATCACCAGGCCAATAAATACATGCAATTCTGAGGAAAGTTCTCAGTTATCACTCATCTTGCCGAGAGCCTCTCGGCGATTAGTGAGTTCAGGAATAATCCCCATCCAAACATTAGTGAAAAACTACGTGTTTTGCCTTTCTATAACGAATTTCCTTCGTGTATTGTCTGCGCCGAATCTGGCCATTTTTACTGCCAATTTGGATATTGACGTTACCATTACTACTTGTAGCGGTCTGTGGAATTCTTCCTCCTCTTGTTTTGAGTTGTTCGTAGGTGCGAAACATTGGACAACTATAACTGTAAATGAATGTGCACATTGAACGTTGGCTCATTGGCCTCGGCGGGTAACTCGAAGGCGCGAATGATTCAATCGTGTACAAGTAGGAAGAAGACGAAACAAATTGGGCGCACCGTAAAAGTAGTGTCAGTCAGCAGGAGGTCAGTTATTTAAAGTACAGAGAAGAGGGATGAATTATCAGATGAAAGCTACGGCTCCTCCATGATTTGTTGGGTTCCTTTTCTTAGCTGAACTGCATTAGTGGTAAGTGCTCTTCTGTGTGAGCTACCGGGCTTCCACAGTTCAATCGCTCGTCAGCGTGACTGCTAAATTCGCACCCCACTGCAACTGCTGTACTCCTATTCTGAGCGCGCTATCGGTTGGTGCCTCCATCAACTGTTTCGATTCGAAAGTTGGTGAAAACTGCCTTCTCTAGTGGGTGTCAATGGATAAGACGTTTACTGTCTCAGCACTCCTTCCAAGTAGTTTCCTGAGGATGATTACTAACATTCTACTCATCATAAATCTTTAGTGACACGAATTTAACTGTGCTCATCAGTGGCTCTTCGGTAAACAGTGATGAAACATTAGGGATTTCAAGTGCTGAACATTATCTTAATTTGACGGACAGTGAAAACTACCCCTCCTTGTGGTATACAACTTGTCTGCGCAAGGCTTGTGAGATTCGATTTAGGCACTTTGCAGATCCAGGGTGGGTGGAATAAGAATTATGTTAAACTGGACAAGGATAAGTTTCTGAACTGCATACCAGAGACAGAAAGAGTAGTCTTGTTGTGTCACTTTCAGAGGATTTACAACAGTCATGCGCGGCCCCGTTTTCTTTTCAGCCAGATTAAAGTGTTTTCGATTTCTTTTTCCAGCTTTTCACTCAAATCTGTGGAACTACTAAACTTTTGCAGCACTACTGTATCACTTGGAAGTCAGTATCTATTCTTTACATGCTTGCATTTCCCCATTAGTACTACAACTATCCGTTTTCCGACTTACTGGATGCAGTGTTTTCACGCTTTCCTAAGTTTTCTAGGACCTCCAGATGCTTTCTCCTCAGAAGGCTTTTGGTGGAACGTCTACTTATTTTATATTGCTGAAAACTGTCAAACCTGACCATATAATCACCACTGTAAAACTAAATCATGAAAATGAAGACTGGTATGAAGTTTGTCATCGGTAAGAAAACTGAGATCCACCGGTAAATTTTCTGACCACAGTTTATGTAGTGTAACCTTAGTTTGGCCATTTAGGGTGTGAAAGTTTCGGGGGTCTAAAAAGTTGACAAACCTAGCCTAGATTACTAGGTCACTAGTATTATAGCCGGTCCCAAGCCCGGATAAAGAGGGAGGGTTGGGGCGTGGTGCTAGCAACTCCACCCCCAAAACTTAACCAAATTGCCACTAAAACTTCAACGCACAAATATATTCAAAATTCTAAAAATACAAACAATAACCTTATTTTTCGCTGGAATAGCGGAAGCGAAATGACGCAGGCTGGTGAAAGCCTTCGGGAAGCCAGTCAGCCGATGTGCTTTCTTTCGGTGAAAGCAAAAATAAGGATGGGGACGTGGAATATTCGCACAATGTACGAAACTGGAAAGGCTGCTCAGGTAGCTGCAGAAATGAGGAGATATAAAATAGAAGTATTGGGAATCTGCGACAGCAGATGGAACGGATGCGGAAGGTGCCAACTACCAACTGGAGAGACAATAATCTACTCCGGTCACACAGAGGACGATCACGAGCACACCGAGGGAGTAGCCATCATGATGTCACCAACAGCGGCCAAAGCTCTCATGCAGTGGGAACCAATCTCCTCCAGGATAATGACAGCCAGGTTCAACTCAAAAGGAAAAAAGGTTACAAACATTCAATGCTACGCGCCTACAAACGTCTCAGAACAAGAGAAGGAGGATTTCTACAGTCAACTACAAACAGTAATGGACAACGTACCAAAGAGCGATATCAAAATCCTGATGGGTGACATGAATGCGAAACTGGGAGGAGACAATACAGGAAGAGAACTCACCATGGGTCGTGAGGCCCTCGGTGAAATGAACGAAAATGGTGAACTCTTCTCAGACTTCTGCACCTTCAATGATTTGGTGATTGGTGGCAGTGTGTTCAAACAAAGGGATATACACAAGGCAACATGGATTTCACCGGATGGACACACCAAAAACCAGATAGACTTCATTTCAATCTCAAGGAAGTGGAGACGGAGCCTACTGGACACAAGATCGAGGAGAGGAGCAGATGTGGGTTCAGACCACTATCTAGTACAAGGGACGTTCAAAGTGAAGCTGAAAGCCTCAAGGATACCTGGGGATAGGCCACAATGCAAGTTCAACACGCAAAAACTGAAAGACACAACCACAAAGGACACTTTCACTGCAACTGTCAGAGCAAAGCAGGAAACACTACGTAGCACCACTGAGGAATCATCCGTGGAAGACCATTGGAACTCTTTGAAGGTAATTTTCAACGGAACGTGTTCAACGGTTTTAGGAAGAAAGAAGAAACAAGACAAGGAATGGCCCTCAACGGACACTTGGAAGCTAATAGAGGAGAGGAGAATGGTGAAGGAGAAAATGATTCAATGCAAAGATGGACAAGAGAAAGAGACGCTGAGCTCAAATTACACAGCACTGGACAAAGAAGTGAAGAAGAGTGCTAGGAAGGACAAAAGACAGTTCTACGACAATCTGGCTACTGAAGCTGAGAAGGCAGCAGGCAAAAGGGACCTGGGGACATTATATCAGATAACCAAGTCTCTATGCGGGAAGAGATCAACACAAGTGAAACCTGTAAAAGACAGCCGAGGGAACCGAATTACCAAGGAAGAAAGACAGATTAAACAATGGGTGGAACACTTCAAAGGACTCTTGAACCGACCACCACCTACAACCCGCCCAGAAATACCAACAGCACGTACACAACTGCAAGTTGACACCAATCCTCCAACAAAAACTGAAGTCATGAATGCAATCAAGCTTCTGAAAGCTGGAAAAGCAGCTGGACCAGATGGAATACCCCCGGAAGCACTGAAAGCGGACCCAGAAACGACAGCAGATATGCTGACTCAATTATTGCAAAAGATCTGGAAAGAGGGAAAGGTGCCTACTGACTGGAGGAAAGGTTACCTCGTGAAACTACAAAAGAAGAGCGACCCAGGACTCTGCAAGAACTGGCGAGGAATCATGCTCCTGTCGACGCCAAGTAAAATCCTGAGTCGCATCATCCTGGAGAGGATAAAGGACGCACTGGATTCACAACTCCTACCAGAACAAGCTGGATTCAGGAAAGGCAAATCATGTTCTGACCAAATTGCAACTCTACGCATTATCATCGAACAAAGCATGGAATGGCAATCAAACCTCTACCTCAACTTTATAGACTTTGAAAAGGCCTTCGACAGCGTTGACCGCGAAGTAATTTGGAAACTACTGAAGTACTACGGCGTACCCGAAATATTCATCAACCTTATTTAACAGCTGTACGACAACGGCACATGTCAAGTCATCCACAACGGAAAACTCAGCGAGGCGTATTTTGGAGTAAACACAGGAGTCAGACAAGGCTGCTAGCCTATTATCACCAATGATATTCCTAATTGTGGTCGACTGGATTATGCGTCAGACAGTGGGAAACGAGAAGACAGGGATATCCTGGACCGACGTGAAGGACCTAGAAGACCTGGATTTCGCAGATGATTTAAGTTTGATATCACACAAAATCGAAGACTTACAAGCAAAAACCGACAAACTGGTCGAAGAAGCAGCTGGAGAAGACAGGACTCCAGGTGAAAATAGACAAGACGGAGGTTATGAAGATAACCAACCAACAACAGCAACAGCAACATCCAGCGCCAATCACCATCAACGGGAGGGATTTGAAAGAGGTTACTTCTTTCACTTATCTGGGGAGCATTGTCTCAACCACAGGCAGGTGGAACGGACGAGGATGTCAAATCGACAATCGGGAAGGCAAGAAACACATTCATCAACCTGAAACCAATCTGGAAATCTTCGTCACTCACCATCAACAACAAAATTCGGATTTTCAATACAAACGTCAAGTCAGTACTTCTGTACAGATCAGAAACTTGGCGGGTCACAAAGAACATTTCCAACAGCCTGTTGCAGACCTTTATCAACAACTGTCTACGTTCTATACTGAAGATTAGATGGCCGGAAAGAATCACAAACAAGAAACTATGGGAACAAACAAATCAGGAACCAATCGCTCAACATATATGCAGGAGAAAGTGGAGGTGGATTGAACACTCGCTGAGGAGGCCGCTGGGTGACATCGCACGTCAGGCCAACGCTCGAGTGGATTCCTAAAGAGAAGCGTCTAGTGGGACGTCCAAGGGTGACATGGAGGAGATCGTGTGATTAGGAACTGAAACAGTATGGATTAACATGGATGCAAGGGAAAAGTACAGCAGAAGACAGAAGCAAGTGGAGACGTGCAGTTGAAGCCCTATGTTCGACTAGGAACACAAGGGAACAATAATAATAACATAAAAGTTGATAAGTATCGATCCCATTTCCTTCCTCCATTTCATAATTGGTGAAATATGAAAGTTCACCAAATTCACTTTACGATAAATTCATTTCTAAATATGGCATATGAATATTTTAACGGCTCCTAGTAGTTGGGAGAATGCGGTCCAGGTTTAGGTAACATGTAAGTTGCACTGCCTGAAAACGTTCGAGCTCGGTCCTGACCGACTTCGACTAGAAGTAACTCTCGGGATTGTTGCGTGAAGTGAAGAAGGAATGTAACTGTCACGGCTGCTCAGAGGTGTATTCATTAGCAACAATAGGAATTTATTATGGCGATAATAAGTCACGCCAAATACCGCCGCTGAGCTCTTGTTCCATGGATATCCAACCGACCACAACATATTTCAGTCCACGCGGGTAGGCAAGTAGGTCGTTGACAGTGAAGGGGCCTAACCTAAGTTGACTAAGCGAAATTCTTTGATCCCTAGCACTCTTCGTCGCGCTCACATTTACCTGATTACTGCGAAGAAATTTCCAGTAAATTTTTTATTTTATTTTTTATTTTTTATTCCAGCTTGATGACACACCGTATTTTCAGTACAAGTTTGGAATTTTCAGCATGGATATCGGTAGCCCAAATTTCGCAAGCCGACCAAAGATATCGGGTGTGCGTCGGCAGGGGATCGAACCCCGGACCATGTGCATGGTCGGCGAGAGTCCTAACCACTGTGCCACCGACGGACGGACATCTGTCACTTTATAAGCTGCTAAAGATCAGTTATCAGACCATCCACTCAGGGAAGGTCTTGTTACATGGTCTCAACACGGATTTCTCAAAAATAGGTCCCGTTACTTGTCACTTCGACTTTTTCAACTTCATCACTAGTGGTCGCGAAGCACGTAAGCTGGTCGTTGTTCTCTACTTCGACATATCTTAAGCATTTGACATGGTGTATCACAGAATTCTCTTCGAGAAGCTGTACTCGTGTAGAATTCGCAATCCACTACTGAACTGGTTAAAATCGTTTCTACGCAACAGGGTACAAATGACCAAAGTCGGATCTGTATTGTCTCATTCTAGGCAGATCACAGGTGGGGTTGTGGAAGGGCCACTTTTATTTACAGTATACATTAACAGCATTTGCAACTGCTTCACTTCAGGTAAACCATTCCTATATGCTGATAACCTCAAAGTCGTTTACTCCTGCTACAGTCATGAATTCAGCGATACGGTAAGTAAAATGCATCTTGAACTAAGTGGTCTCGTAACATGGTGTACTGTAACCTGTCTAAAGTTTAACATTGACAAATGTAGCTGGATTTGTTTGGCAACAGTAACCTTGACCTTACTCTTGAAGTAAATGGACGAAAACTAGCCAAGCTCAACTCGGTCGCAGATCTCGGTATCAGATACTCTAGTAACCTAACGTTCCCTGAACAAACTGTTTATGCCAGGCGTAAAACACGAAAGCTCCTAGGATGCATAACTCACGATTTCTTTTGTTGTGAAACTAGGGTTTTGTTATGCAAAATAGGTGTACGGCCTATTTTAGAATACTGCCCGTTTATTCTTAGCGGACCATGACAGAATGACAAGCTTAAATTAGAGGGAGTGCAACAGCAATTTACCTCAAGAACTCTTGGTTTAGAATGTAATCTCGAATACTTTGAACGTTGTGGCAGACTGAAAATAGAGCGACGTCTTAAGCTGAGCCTTATTTTCTACTACAAGATAACTAATCTTGTCTTGCACTCTGAGCCAATAACTAAATCTACCTCTGTCATCAGTTTTAAACTTGGAAATCATGACAACCTAGTTGCTTTGGAGCGTTGTCAGGCTTACATGCGGTACAACTTCTCAAATAAGTTTCCAGTCATTTGGAATAGACTACCAGCTGATGTGCGTGATGCAAACACATCTCCAGTGTTCATCTCTTCAGTTACCAGGCTGCTCAAAGATGATAATGCACTCCTGCGTCTGACTCCTACTCCTTCTTTTCCACCCCACATGCATACTATGAGTTCATTAAACGTATGAGTTACAATAAGCTGCAATTGTAAATGTTGATATTATTGGAAGGACATGATAAACATTTCTACACAGGCCATTAGTATTGGTTCACACATAATATAAAGGTTAGCATGAGTGGACTAGCTAGTCGGTGTACCAACATAATCATATTTTATGCACAGAATATATACTTATAAATCAATCCTTGTGCACTCCAATCGCTTTATTCTGTGCTGCTGTCGCCTGTCTTCTATTTTCTCTCCCCGTTTTAGCTTCTTCATGACTTTCTAAATGAGAAAAAAGAATGTAGATATTTGACCACTTGCAATGACAAATGATGTGCAAACATTACTGGTCCCATATCTTTCAGTTGCCTCGTGAATTACACATTACTTTCCCCAAAGATGCATCCTGAATTACAGTTGTAAAATATACCTTTGTACCAATAAATAATCTCAATAACTATCTGTTCGGTGGTAGTAAATCTGGTTATTTAAGAAATAATGAATGCACGCTGATGGTTGGGTCCGAAATCTCACTGACTAGCGTGATGATGATTTCCAGCTCTTATATGCTCCAACTGCCATTATATATGGATTAATTTGCCATTGTTCTGGTTCCTGTCCATGTATAGACTGAAAATTACCTATTGCTGTAACAATACTTCTTTGTACGTTTAACTGGACACTTAGTGCTGTGTTTTGCAGGGCATCATTCTCTTCCTGAAATAGCTCTTAATAAAGTAGAGGCATAGCTTTTACCCAAATATACACGGCTCACTGGTTGACCATAACTATCAGCATGAAACGAAACGTGTAGGTGACTTTCTAGCGAAGTCACTGAAAGAACAAGTATTTGAATAAAAATCCAAGTTAGTGAGATGACGGCGTAACAGTATATTGTAAAAAATACAGTAATGAGTTATATTATATACATGACACTGAATAAACTGTAAGACTTCGCAAACATACATGAAAACACAACTAGAATATCGATAATGTTTACTATAGTGATGTACAAATGAGATAGACATTTGTATATGTATAAAACATTAATGTTCTTTTCATCTTCACATACTTTCTCTTTCTGGAATTCTTCTGCTGCGCCTGCTCTTCTACTTACCTTTTGGTCGAGGTCGAACAATCTTACATTTAAACTGAAGTGAAGCTGGACTTCAGACCATTTAAGTAAATTCACTCGTCTTCACTCAAGCTACTGGCTCGTCACCACTCAAATTCCATGAGCGATCCCATCCTACCACTTGAAGACGCTGGCCAACATTCTGTTCAAGGAGTATTCATGATCTGAAATAAAAAGCAACTGGTTTTCAGTTTTCAATGTCTTACTCAGCTTACGTGTACAGTCTGTCATGCAGACACAAATGGCGCCAATGGAGAGTTCTGGAATCGACCTCGGCCCCACTCCATGCAGTAAAAGAATCCAACATGACCTTATCTAGTTTTCGTATCCAGGATCAAATTTCTTTCCTGTTATAAAACTACGATTAGACTGCTGAAAAAATGGAATAAATACATCACTGACCTAAAAATAATACATCAATAAACTTTAAGTCAAGGATGCTGTTCACAACAAAATTATATAGGAGAATTGACTTCAAGCTTTATTTTTCCCAGATATTTGTATTACATTCATCTGATGTCTGGGTGTTTTGTTGATGCGAAGACAATATTTATACATCTCTTTATGTGTTACACAAACAGACTATTTAGCAGGCTGTTCCGACTGACTATAATGTCAGAAAGAACAACCAACCTGTAAATTCACCATACGACAAAATATGTGTAATTTATATAATAACTTATCCATACCTGTACAGTTGGTATGTTCCTGCATAAACAGGAATAAATATATATTATTAAAATCGTGCCTGTAAAAATGGCATGCATTTCTTGTAAACTTACCCGTTTATACGAAATATAAACTATTATTATCACTAATTGGATATAATTCTCAAATTGTATGAGGCATTTTGGTTACGGCCGGTCATTGCTCATTAAACTTCTGATTTAGGCAGTTGAAGGTTTGAGTCGTCTTGAAATGCTTCTGGTTGTAGAGAAATACTGGGAAGTCACAATTTCCTGGTATCCTTTCGGAACCTAACATTTGTTAACCATGGCAAATTCTAGCGAAATTTTCGAAAATGAAACCAGGTATTAAGTTTTCACTTGCTGCTACTAAATATTTGTATCCATGCGACACTTTCGCACATCTGAAGGACAGTCTGAAAAGCAAGCAGTCCATTTAGGTTTAGAAAGTGACCTTTCTGTCGAAACGATTATTTGAATTATTGACCCACGACTCGTAAAACCGCAGAAGGTTAATGGCTTTTTGACTTTTTCCGGAAACGTGGCAGAGAGCAAGTGAAGCGGGAACAACCTAGTCGAACAAACGGAAGGGAATTAATCATTAAGTAGGTAAAGAAGGCCCTACAAGTTATAATGAAGATTTAGTCCCTACTTGATCGTTCGTTGCATCCTTCTGGATCCCTCAATTACTTATTATCACTTGCATATGTGTCGTTGGTTTTGATCTCACTGAACACAGTCTGTATATCCCCAAAGGACTTTTGGTGGGCTTGATAATTATGTGCAAGTTGTGAGGTAATAGCTAGAGGTAGCTGGTCTCTTGGATAGGGCGATTCATGAGAGACATATGTGGCAATCTAGAATATTAGTGTTCTTGTTATGTGTAGACGGGGCGGCCTAGACTTCACTGTTTACCATTTCGTTACGCAAATTGATGCCTTTACCGGCTGTTTCGTCAATATTTATTTACGCATACGAATAAATCCAATATACCTGGTCATCAGGAACGTTGCTGATGATGTACTGCATGAAACACCAGGGCAACCCTTATGTTAGTGTACGATTTTCAAGAGCCAACTCTTATTAGACACGAGAAGATTCCTAGTTTCTTCAACAAGCTTATGCTTGAATAGCACTGGACATGAGTGGTTTGAAGATTTCAAACTTAGGAATATATAAGGAGGGTGTCATCAACCTCTCAATTCCTTATTAACTGCATTTCGATCATATTGGTTTGCAGTTGCAGTAATGCAACACTGCTAGTACAGTTTGCGAAAAATCTCAGAGCTTAGCATCAAAAAAGGAGGGAGGGTGGCGCATACTTATCAGCAGATATGGTAGTGGTCACAATTGTGAATCGCTCCAATCTGTAGGACAGCAACATGCATTTTTTGATAGCTCCAGAACTAAACATTAGTCTGGACCCTCAACAAAAACATACTGAGGGTTGTACAGATCTAAATTATAAATTATATACAAGCCTGTTCACCTTCTTGTCAAGATTCTACCCATTTGGCCCTACAGAAATTCGTGAGACATCTGACAGGTCAGCTTGTCCTATGTTTTTCTAATCTTTCAGATCTTTGAATTCACTCCTCACTTAAATATCACTTACCTACCTCACAATAATCTATTTATTTACGCACTATTATACTCTACTTTATGCTAACTATTTAGGCCATTACTAAAGCTAAAACTTGCTCTCTGTTCATATTTGTTGCTTGCCCAAAGTCTGGCTGCTCTAATTAGAAATACAACAACACCAATGTTTGAACAAAGCTATATCTTCATCGGAAATTGATAGTTTCCACGCTCAGACCAATATGGTTAGCATTAAGAACTGCAAAAGTAAACTATCATTTCAAGCACTATATAGCTTCTTCTCCTTGTATTTATCTCGTAAATGTACTTCCAATAACCTACTGTTCATAATCGCATTTTATACCATTTTGCAGCTGAGCAGAATTTTCTCCTCTTCCTAAAATAGCGTTCAATCAGGTGGCGGTATAGCACTCACCCAGATATACGCTGTTCACTGGTTGACCATATCGATCAGTAGGTAACGGAACGAAGTTTGGGTTGTAGCTCAACTTTGATGGTAACCTTAGCAAACGGTTTACAATTTAAAATTTACAAGGACCTGTTCTGATTGCTAGTATAATAATTGAACTATTCAAACTTTTGAGAAAGTATTAATTTGTGATAATTCAGGAGTGTAATTTATAACATTACTGATCGTGCGCGTAAAACTGGCATGCATTTCTTGTAAGTTTACCCGTTTATACGAAATATTTATTATTATCCATATTAATGATTTCACGTCACTGAGCAAGCCTCTAGTTTCTATGAACTTTAACCTTCTTGAGTTAAGAAGCAAATAAAAGTCAATTCAGCGAAGAACATTCTCTTAACAAACGAAATCACCTTCAGAGGCTGTGAAGTAGTATTTATGTTCACCAGAAATGTATAGCAGTTCATTGTTGAGTTGGTATAATTACTTTGAAGTGGCTTCGAAAACAAAAACAAAAGTTTTAAATTATGTGGTGCTCAACCGCACTGCAATCTGGTCCCTTCATTAATCGTAATTCATTAAGGGGACCAAATGTATGAAACCTGACAGTCTGTAAGTGGCGTGTTACAAGCAAGTAGAAATGAAGTTTTAACTTTGGCAATGGTCCTTCTCTCTGATATTACAATCCAAGACACTCTGTCAGGACGTGATCCTCTCAAAGCCTCTACAGAGAAAACAGGTAGGTAAGCGCTTATTTTGAGAAGTAGTTCTAGCGAAACATTGTGATGGATCACAGTAATGGGTAAAAGGTATAACATTGTAGAAATTGCTTTTTAAGTCTTTTGTGAAATTCTCAAGCATAAGTTAATCAATTTCTCTACCGGCGAAATTGTCACTCAGCTCCTTCAATGGATAAGATACCATATCTAAAGGTGCGCCAGTTAGTTGAAGTGTAAAATCATCATCATAACTGATAGTTAAATGATTGGAAATCTCTTTACAGTTTAGAAGCTGTAGGTATCGACGTTCGCGAGTTGTACGGGTTATACTAACGCAAGATCTTATACCAACAACCTCAATAGTGTTCGTTGTTCGAGTACCAAATGGTAAAGCAAAAGACCAGATTTTGTCGTCCAAATACGATATATATTTTGGGACCAAATCGCGGGTAGGAATGAATGCTCAGCTAGCTAGTAATCGTGCACGCACGTGACACGACGGAGCACCAAATGGCGGGGATGCTTGACCGTAAGCCTTCAGCTAAACAAGTCGACTTAAACAGTGGTGGTCAGCATCCAATGTTGAGTGATGATTGCTGTGGTTAATAATTTTGGGGAATTATTTACCGCTACAGCTCACTCCCCCCCTAGTGGGTTTGTGAGGACCCTAAGACATGACCAGCCGGAAGTAAAAAAATCTCGATTGTTCCCTGATGGGTGAAAAAAATCTTCCAAGCGGCTTGATGGAGAGCCTGCTGGTCTGTCTGCCTATGCTAATAGGGTGTCTGTACATAGCTTCCTCAATGTTCTTCGTTGGATCCCGTGCTTCGTTTGTTTCCTATCCAGTGCCCGTTGCACCTGGAAAAGAAAACAAGAATGCTGAGAACCTTGTCAAGAAAAATGTACCAAATAAGCGTTTTTTTTACCAAAAAAAATATGACATGCATCTAATATACAGTAAAATAATGTAAAGTGCAAAATATCGGGAAAAAAATATATACATCTAATTTAATTTTATGTACGGTTATAGGAAAAATATCATTTACTTGTGTTAAATGACGCAACATAAAAAAAATTGATGTGTCACTCAGTTATGTGAAATAGGTGTGGAGGTATTCTGGGAATCTAACGTGACGTCCAGAACGCGTTTTCTTAGAGTGATCGACAGAAGTAGCCAGTGGGCGAATGCCCTGACAGTCAATAGTGTGACCCAGAAAATCGAGTGAGTCAACGCCTATTTGACACTTCTGTATATTGATGGTAACACCATGTTGGCGTAACCTTTCAAATGCCAAGTCCAAGTGTCTAAGGTGAGTTACCTTATCTGGACTGGCAATGAGGCAGTCGTCTAAGTATGCGTATACAAAGTCGAGACCGCGAAATACTTCGTTGATGAAGCGTTGGAATGTTTGGGCCGCATTCCGGAGGCCGAATGGCATACGTAGAAATTCGAAAAGTCCGAAAGGCGTGATGATAGCCGTTTTCGGAATATCTTCCGTTGCCATGGGGATTTGGTTATAAGCTTTAACCAAGTCGATTTTGGAGAATATAGATGCTCCAGATAACGTTGCCGTCAAGTCGTGTATGTGAGGCAAAGGGTAGCAATCAGGAGTTGTTTTGGCGTTCACTCGCCGGTAATCACCAGTGGGTCGCCAATCGTTGCTATCCTTTTTCGGTACCATATGCAACGGGGATGCCCATGGACTATTCGATGGCCGAATGATGCCAAGGGTGAGCATATGATCGAATTCGTTTCTGGCAATTCTCAGTTTGTCAGGGGCCAGTCGTCGTGCTTTAGATGTCACGGGCTGTCCTGAGGTTATGATGTGGTGCATAACATTGCTGGTTATACACGGGAGATCGTTAGATGGGCAATTCAGTTCCGGATATTTGTCAACAATCGGTTGAAAAGTTGGATCGGGGATTGCTTTCATCTTAACGATTGACAAACTGGGGCCTACGTAAGTTATGCCTTTGATAGACAAACTAGTAGTGTTGTCAATTAGTCGTTTACGGCGGACGTCTACGAGCAAATCATGATGATTAAGTAGGTCCGTGCCGATGATGGGCATTGTGACGTCAGCGATCAGAAAAATCCACCGAATAGGTTTGCGTAAACCTACGTTCAGATAGACGTATTTCCGACCATAGGTTGCAATTGGTTTTCCATTTGCAGCCTGTAGGTTGAGGTTAGGATCCTTCTGTCGATCTGCTGCTGTAGCAGGAAGGACGCTGACTTCGGCGCCTGTGTCGACTAGATATCTAGTCTGGCTAATTACATCATGGATGTAAAGTAAGCGGCTAGTGCCACCGGCGACGGTTGCCGCTAACGCGTGCCGGCGGGATAGTTTCCCACAGACTTGGAGGCTTTGCCGAAATCACAAGGTTTTCGACAACATTTCGCTTCCTTGCCATAGGTGTTGTGATACCAACACCAGTCAGGATTTTTGAGAGAGCGTGTGTTGGACTTAGATCGTCCACGTGCACTTTGCCGTTGAGGGGATTTAGAACGACGATAGGAGGAATTGCTAGGCTTGTTTGACCTAAGCATCTGCTGGACGGAGTTGATTAACTCTATCATTGCAGAATCCTTCTTCGAAGTCTGTTCGGTAACAGAGTATACTTCGGTAACTGGCCGTTTCGTTATCTCTAGAATTCTATCTGCAGAGACAGCTAAATCATCTATGAGAACACTTTGAAGTGTCACAAGTACAGTCTGAACTGACTGTGGCAGTTTGGATAAAAATAGTTCTCTAAACAGTCCTTCATCGAACTGACTTTGGCCAATGATCTCTTTCATTCTTGCCAGCATGCTCACGGCTGACTGATCTCCTAACTCGATGTTACGAAATAACTCATCCAGACGTTGTCGATCTGTGAGAACGTTTCTCTTGAGGATGGATGCTTTGAGCAACTCGTACGAGTTACTTACCGACATCTGCAGAGTTACGCACCTGCTGAATTCCCGCGGTAGGGCGTGAATAACTGCAAGGAACTGTGAACGTTGATCAGTTATGCCATGTTCACAAAAATCAGACTCAGCAATCTGAAACCACGTTTCAGCATTATCTGGCCAAAATGGTACTAGCTGGATTGTTTTGGCGGTTGAGCGAATCTGAATAACCTTGGGGCTAGGATCACTCATGACGAAAAGTATGCCGATAGCAATATAGTACAAGAATAAACACAAAAAGGAACGAACTCACCGGGTTTATCTGCGTGTGAATTGAAGATGAAGTTCGAGGTCGGGCTCACCAGTTTAGAAGCTGTAGGTATCGACGTTCGCGAGTTGTACGGGTTATACTAACGCAAGATCTTATACCAACAACCTCAATAGTGTTCGTTGTTCGAGTACCAAATGGTAAAGCAAAAGACCAGATTTTGTCGTCCAAATACGATATATATTTTGGGACCAAATCGCGGGTAGGAATGAATGCTTAGCTAGCTAGTAATCGTGCACGCACGTGACACGACGGAGCACCAAATGGCGGGGATGCTTGACCGTAAGCCTTCAGCTAAACAAGTCGACTTAAACAGTGGTGGTCAGCATCCAATGTTGAGTGATGATTGCTGTGGTTAATAATTTTGGGGAATTATTTACCGCTACAACAGTAACATAATAATAATCACTCAAATGTTTGATGGACCTAAACATTTAAGAAACAGGAATTCTTGCATTTTCTAACAAGAAGTCTTAGGATGTGAGAAATATTTTCATGTCACAGAATCAAGTAGCGGAACGATAAATAGGTAATAGTAGGAAAATATAAAGCCAGGCTTTCCGCTGGATTTTTTCACATGGGGCGAAAACCTTTCGGTTCCAGTTGATGAGGAAGCGTATCAGAAGGTTCGGGGTGGAAGACTCGATAAGTGAATGCTGTATATAGTCTTAAGTAATAGGATACACTCCAGCTTCTTTAATAGCTTTCAGCTGGGCTTAGAAAGTTCTTTGCAATGGATAATGCCACAAACCCATGTATACCCCTCTTCTCAATTTAGTGTTAATTAGGCTGCCTCTAGACTTTGTCCGGATTGAGGTCAAGTATACCTGATTTTCAGTGTATTCATCCGGCGAAATCCAAGTAACCTTGTGTATATTTTCATACATGTACACGTCGCTTCCAATCACCAAGCCATGAAAGGCGCAGAAGTCGGTAAACAGTTTTCCATTCACATTAATTTCTATTTGAAATTCTCAACCCTTGAAGACTTCTCTTCCTAGGTTGTCTGCTTCCAGTGTGGTATTCATTTCACCCATTAGGATTTTGTTGTTGCCATACGGCCTGGGTCATGACCATAATACCTCCTATTTGTCTATAGAAGTCTCCCTTTTGGAGGTTGAAGGTATCGACGTTCGCGAACTGTACGGAGTATACTAACACAAGATCTTATACCAACAACTTCTATAGTGTTCGCTCTTCGAGTACCAGAGATAAAGCAAAAGACCAGATTTAGTGGTCCAAAGTACGTAATATATTTCGGGACCAAATCGCGGGTTGAAGTGAATGCGTAGCTAGCTAGTAATCGTGCACGCACGTGACACGACGAAGTACCAGATGGCGGGGATGCTTGACCGGAAGCTTTCAGCTAAACAAGTCGACTTAAACAGTGAGGGTTAGCATCCAATGTTGAGTGATGATTGCTGTGGTCAATAATTTTGGGGAATTATTTACCGCTACACCCTTCTCCTGATCTGCAGTGTTTGCAGGAGCGAAGCATTGGGTAAACATGACTTACTCACCTGATATGAATCCTGATGTCGTTATTGCGAAGGTTACTGGCTTTCAGTGCACAGGAGGTTGCGATGATGGTGGTGGCGTCCTGATAGCAACTCGCTCGGTGTGTTCTTACGCAGTTTATAGATGACCAGAATAAATTCTTAAAATTTGGATAATACACTTCGATATAACGTTTCCTCACAGATCTCCAGAGCTGCGACACCATAACTTCTTGATTTACCGCATATTATAGGTTTCACGCAGCTAATAAAAGTTGGTGAAATAAAATGTTTATATACCATTCTGCATCAATATTTGCTCTATTTCTATGCAAATGCATCCAAGTCCCTTAGCTCTGAGGTACCAAAATTTGTATAGAAGTTAACCACAACTCGCATTCAGGTGTAAAAAATTAAGGTGTAGAGGAATTTCACATATAATGTTGCTTGGAAGCGAAAAAACAAGAAACTAGTTATGTCATGATTGTTTTAAGTGTTCATACAATTACTGGCGGTAACAACTACGTCGAACATACTCTGGCGTGCACGTTGGTTGCACGTGTTTGGCTTCATTATGACGACCTACCATTCACAAGTGATCAACGCCATAAAAAGCTAAGCAGTTCGGTGAAGCCATGCAGTAGCCTTCAATTCTTTCACCACCTATTTGCTGTCTGTTCTGTCACAGCAGAAGTGAATAATATGTAAAAGATTCTGATAACATTACTTAAGGTAAGTTAGTGTCATTTCGTTTTTGTAAGAAATGTTTCATGATGATAGTTGACTAATGAGTGAGTAATGACTTTATTCACCAAGATCTCTGATGGAAGACTAACAGTCTGTTTCTTTCTATAGGTTCCCTGTCAGGTCCCAGAATCCAGCCATAAAGTCTCAAGAAACGTGACAGTCCTGTGCAGGTATGTATTGCGATAAATTTGTAATGATGTCATATTTGCTACTTTCGAGTTCATGAAATAACAGTTAAATCTGATGGTTATTCCAGTCTGAGATATTTTGTTTGTTCCCTTGTAGGTGGTGTTGGCATAAGGGTGATGGTGCAGTATCGTGATGACCGGGAAGGAACCAAGTCCGGTCTAGTAAAGTGTTGCAGTGGCCTGCTGTTTGTTCGGGAGCAGCGTGTTGTCCTATCTATGATAGCAGAAGTGGTGGGTGTGGAAACACATTCGCATGTGACTATTTAAGGTGAGTTAGTGTCATTTCGTTTTTGTAAGAAATGTTTCATGATGATAGTTGACTAATGAGTGAGTAATGACTTTATTCACCAAGATCTCTGATGGAAGACTAACAGTCTGTTTCTTTCTATAGGTTCCCTGTCAGGTCCCAGAATCCAGCCATAAAGTCTCAAGAAACGTGACAGTCCTGTGCAGGTATGTATTGCGATAAATTTGTAATGATGTCCATATTTGCTACTTTCGAGTTCATGAAATAACAGTTAAATCTGATGGTTATTCCAGTCTGAGATATTTTGTTTGTTCCCTTGTAGGTGGTGTTGGCATAAGGGTGATGGTGCAGTATCGTGATGACCGGGAAGGAACCAAGTCCGGTCTAGTAAAGTGTTGCAGTGGCCTGCTGTTTGTTCGGGAGCAACGTGTTGTCCTATCTATGGTAGCAGAAGTGGTGGGTGTGGAAACACATTCGCATGTGACTATTTAAGGTGAGTTAGTGTCATTTCGTTTTTGTAAGAAATGTTTCATGATGATAGTTGACTAATGAGTGAGTAATGACTTTATTCACCAAGATCTCTGATGGAAGACTAACAGTCTGTTTCTTTCTATAGGTTCCCTGTCAGGTCCCAGAATCCAGTCATAAAGTCTCAAGAAACGTGACAGTCCTGTGCAGGTATGTATTGCGATAAATTTGTAATGATGTCCATATTTGCTACTTTCGAGTTCATGAAATAACAGTTAAATCTGATGGTTATTCCAGTCTGAGATATTTTGTTTGTTCCCTTGTAGGTGGTGTTGGCATAAGGGTGATGGTGCAGTATCGTGATGACCGGGAAGGAACCAAGTCCGGTCTAGTAAAGTGTTGCAGTGGCCTGCTGTTTGTTCGGGAGCAACGTGTTGTCCTATCTATGATAGCAGAAGTGGTGGGTGTGGAAACACATTCGCATGTGACTATTTAAGGTGAGTTAGTGTCATTTCGTTTTTGTAAGAAATGTTTCATGATGATAGTTGACTAATGAGTGAGTAATGACTTTATTCACCAAGATCTCTGATGGAAGACTAACAGTCTGTTTCTTTCTATAGGTTCCCTGTCAGGTCCCAGAATCCAGCCATAAAGTCTCAAGAAACGTGACAGTCCTGTGCAGGTATGTATTGCGATAAATTTGTAATGATGTCCATATTTGCTACTTTCGAGTTCATGAAATAACAGTTAAATCTGATGGTTATTCCAGTCTGAGATATTTTGTTTGTTCCCTTGTAGGTGGTGTTGGCATAAGGGTGATGGTGCAGTATCGTGATGACCGGGAAGGAACCAAGTCCGGTCTAGTAAAGTGTTGCAGTGGCCTGCTGTTTGTTCGGGAGCAGCGTGTTGTCCTATCTATGGTAGCAGAAGTGGTGGGTGTGGAAACACATTCGCATGTGACTATTTAAGGTGAGTTAGTGTCATTTCGTTTTTGTAAGAAATGTTTCATGATGATAGTTGACTAATGAGTGAGTAATGACTTTATTCACCAAGATCTCTGATGGAAGACTAACAGTCTGTTTCTTTCTATAGGTTCCCTGTCAGGTCCCAGAATCCAGTCATAAAGTCTCAAGAAACGTGACATTCCTGTGCAGGTATGTATTGCGATAAATTTGTAATGATGTCATATTTGCTACTTTCGAGTTCATGAAATAACAGTTAAATCTGATGGTTATTCCAGTCTGAGATATTTTGTTTGTTCCCTTGTAGGTGGTGTTGGCATAAGGGTGATGGTGCAGTATCGTGATGACCGGGAAGGAACCAAGTCCGGTCTAGTAAAGTGTTGCAGTGGCCTGCTGTTTGTTCGGGAGCAGCGTGTTGTCCTATCTATGATAGCAGAAGTGGTGGGTGTGGAAACACATTCGCATGTGACTATTTAAGGTGAGTTAGTGTCATTTCGTTTTTGTAAGAAATGTTTCATGATGATAGTTGACTAATGAGTGAGTAATGACTTTATTCACCAAGATCTCTGATGGAAGACTAACAGTCTGTTTCTTTCTATAGGTTCCCTGTCAGGTCCCAGAATCCAGCCATAAAGTCTCAAGAAACGTGACAGTCCTGTGCAGGTATGTATTGCGATAAATTTGTAATGATGTCCATATTTGCTACTTTCGAGTTCATGAAATAACAGTTAAATCTGATGGTTATTCCAGTCTGAGATATTTTGTTTGTTCCCTTGTAGGTGGTGTTGGCATAAGGGTGATGGTGCAGTATCGTGATGACCGGGAAGGAACCAAGTCCGGTCTAGTAAAGTGTTGCAGTGGCCTGCTGTTTGTTCGGGAGCAGCGTGTTGTCCTATCTATGGTAGCAGAAGTGGTGGGTGTGGAAACACATTCGCATGTGACTATTTAAGGTGAGTTAGTGTCATTTCGTTTTTGTAAGAAATGTTTCATGATGATAGTTGACTAATGAGTGAGTAATGACTTTATTCACCAAGATCTCTGATGGAAGACTAACAGTCTGTTTCTTTCTATAGGTTCCCTGTCAGGTCCCAGAATCCAGCCATAAAGTCTCAAGAAACGTGACAGTCCTGTGCAGGTATGTATTGCGATAAATTTGTAATGATGTCATATTTGCTACTTTCGAGTTCATGAAATAACAGTTAAATCTGATGGTTATTCCAGTCTGAGATATTTTGTTTGTTCCCTTGTAGGTGGTGTTGGCATAAGGGTGATGGTGCAGTATCGTGATGACCGGGAAGGAACCAAGTCCGGTCTAGTAAAGTGTTGCAGTGGCCTGCTGTTTGTTCGGGAGCAGCGTGTTGTCCTATCTATGGTAGCAGAAGTGGTGGGTGTGGAAACACATTCGCATGTGACTATTTAAGGTGAGTTAGTGTCATTTCGTTTTTGTAAGAAATGTTTCATGATGATAGTTGACTAATGAGTGAGTAATGACTTTATTCACCAAGATCTCTGATGGAAGACTAACAGTCTGTTTCTTTCTATAGGTTCCCTGTCAGGTCCCAGAATCCAGCCATAAAGTCTCAAGAAACGTGACAGTCCTGTGCAGGTATGTATTGCGATAAATTTGTAATGATGTCATATTTGCTACTTTCGAGTTCATGAAATAACAGTTAAATCTGATGGTTATTCCAGTCTGAGATATTTTGTTTGTTCCCTTGTAGGTGGTGTTGGCATAAGGGTGATGGTGCAGTATCGTGATGACCGGGAAGGAACCAAGTCCGGTCTAGTAAAGTGTTGCAGTGGCCTGCTGTTTGTTCGGGAGCAACGTGTTGTCCTATCTATGATAGCAGAAGTGGTGGGTGTGGAAACACATTCGCATGTGACTATTTAAGGTGAGTTAGTGTCATTTCGTTTTTGTAAGAAATGTTTCATGATGATAGTTGACTAATGAGTGAGTAATGACTTTATTCACCAAGATCTCTGATGGAAGACTAACAGTCTGTTTCTTTCTATAGGTTCCCTGTCAGGTCCCAGAATCCAGCCATAAAGTCTCAAGAAACGTGACAGTCCTGTGCAGGTATGTATTGCGATAAATTTGTAATGATGTCATATTTGCTACTTTCGAGTTCATGAAATAACAGTTAAATCTGATGGTTATTCCAGTCTGAGATATTTTGTTTGTTCCCTTGTAGGTGGTGTTGGCATAAGGGTGATGGTGCAGTATCGTGATGACCGGGAAGGAACCAAGTCCGGTCTAGTAAAGTGTTGCAGTGGCCTGCTGTTTGTTCGGGAGCAGCGTGTTGTCCTATCTATGGTAGCAGAAGTGGTGGGTGTGGAAACACATTCGCATGTGACTATTTAAGGTGAGTTAGTGTCATTTCGTTTTTGTAAGAAATGTTTCATGATGATAGTTGACTAATGAGTGAGTAATGACTTTATTCACCAAGATCTCTGATGGAAGACTAACAGTCTGTTTCTTTCTATAGGTTCCCTGTCAGGTCCCAGAATCCAGCCATAAAGTCTCAAGAAACGTGACAGTCCTGTGCAGGTATGTATTGCGATAAATTTGTAATGATGTCATATTTGCTACTTTCGAGTTCATGAAATAACAGTTAAATCTGATGGTTATTCCAGTCTGAGATATTTTGTTTGTTCCCTTGTAGGTGGTGTTGGCATAAGGGTGATGGTGCAGTATCGTGATGACCGGGAAGGAACCAAGTCCGGTCTAGTAAAGTGTTGCAGTGGCCTGCTGTTTGTTCGGGAGCAGCGTGTTGTCCTATCTATGGTAGCAGAAGTGGTGGGTGTGGAAACACATTCGCATGTGACTATTTAAGGTGAGTTAGTGTCATTTCGTTTTTGTAAGAAATGTTTCATGATGATAGTTGACTAATGAGTGAGTAATGACTTTATTCACCAAGATCTCTGATGGAAGACTAACAGTCTGTTTCTTTCTATAGGTTCCCTGTCAGGTCCCAGAATCCAGCCATAAAGTCTCAAGAAACGTGACAGTCCTGTGCAGGTATGTATTGCGATAAATTTGTAATGATGTCATATTTGCTACTTTCGAGTTCATGAAATAACAGTTAAATCTGATGGTTATTCCAGTCTGAGATATTTTGTTTGTTCCCTTGTAGGTGGTGTTGGCATAAGGGTGATGGTGCAGTATCGTGATGACCGGGAAGGAACCAAGTCCGGTCTAGTAAAGTGTTGCAGTGGCCTGCTGTTTGTTCGGGAGCAGCGTGTTGTCCTATCTATGGTAGCAGAAGTGGTGGGTGTGGAAACACATTCGCATGTGACTATTTAAGGTGAGTTAGTGTCATTTCGTTTTTGTAAGAAATGTTTCATGATGATAGTTGACTAATGAGTGAGTAATGACTTTATTCACCAAGATCTCTGATGGAAGACTAACAGTCTGTTTCTTTCTATAGGTTCCCTGTCAGGTCCCAGAATCCAGCCATAAAGTCTCAAGAAACGTGACAGTCCTGTGCAGGTATGTATTGCGATAAATTTGTAATGATGTCATATTTGCTACTTTCGAGTTCATGAAATAACAGTTAAATCTGATGGTTATTCCAGTCTGAGATATTTTGTTTGTTCCCTTGTAGGTGGTGTTGGCATAAGGGTGATGGTGCAGTATCGTGATGACCGGGAAGGAACCAAGTCCGGTCTAGTAAAGTGTTGCAGTGGCCTGCTGTTTGTTCGGGAGCAGCGTGTTGTCCTATCTATGGTAGCAGAAGTGGTGGGTGTGGAAACACATTCGCATGTGACTATTTAAGGTGAGTTAGTGTCATTTCGTTTTTGTAAGAAATGTTTCATGATGATAGTTGACTAATGAGTGAGTAATGACTTTATTCACCAAGATCTCTGATGGAAGACTAACAGTCTGTTTCTTTCTATAGGTTCCCTGTCAGGTCCCAGAATCCAGCCATAAAGTCTCAAGAAACGTGACAGTCCTGTGCAGGTATGTATTGCGATAAATTTGTAATGATGTCCACATTTGCTACTTTCGAGTTCATGAAATAACAGTTAAATCTGATGGTTATTCCAGTCTGAGATATTTTGTTTGTTCCCTTGTAGGTGGTGTTGGCATAAGGGTGATGGTGCAGTATCGTGATGACCGGGAAGGAACCAAGTCCGGTCTAGTAAAGTGTTGCAGTGGCCTGCTGTTTGTTCGGGAGCAGCGTGTTGTCCTATCTATGGTAGCAGAAGTGGTGGGTGTGGAAACACATTCGCATGTGACTATTTAAGGTGAGTTAGTGTCATTTCGTTTTTGTAAGAAATGTTTCATGATGATAGTTGACTAATGAGTGAGTAATGACTTTATTCACCAAGATCTCTGATGGAAGACTAACAGTCTGTTTCTTTCTATAGGTTCCCTGTCAGGTCCCAGAATCCAGCCATAAAGTCTCAAGAAACGTGACAGTCCTGTGCAGGTATGTATTGCGATAAATTTGTAATGATGTCACATTTGCTACTTTCGAGTTCATGAAATAACAGTTAAATCTGATGGTTATTCCAGTCTGAGATATTTTGTTTGTTCCCTTGTAGGTGGTGTTGGCATAAGGGTGATGGTGCAGTATCGTGATGACCGGGAAGGAACCAAGTCCGGTCTAGTAAAGTGTTGCAGTGGCCTGCTGTTTGTTCGGGAGCAGCGTGTTGTCCTATCTATGGTAGCAGAAGTGGTGGGTGTGGAAACACATTCGCATGTGACTATTTAATGTGAGTTAGTGTCATTTCGTTTTTGTAAGAAATGTTTCATGATGATAGTTGACTAATGAGTGAGTAATGACTTTATTCACCAAGATCTCTGATGGAAGACTAACAGTCTGTTTCTTTCTATAGGTTCCCTGTCAGGTCCCAGAATCCAGCCATAAAGTCTCAAGAAACGTGACAGTCCTGTGCAGGTATGTATTGCGATAAATTTGTAATGATGTCATATTTGCTACTTTCGAGTTCATGAAATAACAGTTAAATCTGATGGTTATTCCAGTCTGAGATATTTTGTTTGTTCCCTTGTAGGTGGTGTTGGCATAAGGGTGATGGTGCAGTATCGTGATGACCGGGAAGGAACCAAGTCCGGTCTAGTAAAGTGTTGCAGTGGCCTGCTGTTTGTTCGGGAGCAGCGTGTTGTCCTATCTATGGTAGCAGAAGTGGTGGGTGTGGAAACACATTCGCATGTGACTATTTAAGGTGAGTTAGTGTCATTTCGTTTTTGTAAGAAATGTTTCATGATGATAGTTGACTAATGAGTGAGTAATGACTTTATTCACCAAGATCTCTGATGGAAGACTAACAGTCTGTTTCTTTCTATAGGTTCCCTGTCAGGTCCCAGAATCCAGCCATAAAGTCTCAAGAAACGTGACAGTCCTGTGCAGGTATGTATTGCGATAAATTTGTAATGATGTCCATATTTGCTACTTTCGAGTTCATGAAATAACAGTTAAATCTGATGGTTATTCCAGTCTGAGATATTTTGTTTGTTCCCTTGTAGGTGTTCCTTTTAGATGAATGTTAACGGTTTTGTTGGGAAAGAGTGAATTTTTTCCCGGGAAACGTTTGGGAGACTGTCCTGCTTGGTTCGCTGGTGTTATAACTGCAGATTCTCCTGTGCTCATATTGTGATAGTGTTAAAGTTTTATAATGAAATTTCTTCTCACTTTGTTTTTCCTTTGTCCTTCGCATTTGAGTGCGTTTTCTGTGTGTTGGTGGTTATTTTTTTGTTGCGATGCGTGATGAATGCATTCATGGCTGTTCCTCCTACCTGTTGCTAAGTGCACAGACCTGGAATACGTTAGTATATTCCTGTTTAGAACTGCATATAACCCGTCCACATGTGATTCTGTCAACAGATAAACCTGTTTCCCGTCAGGTCAGTGATGAGCGAACTGTTGATTTGTGTAAATTCATAAAACAGCTTGTTTTTGAACTATAGAGGGACCTACAGGACGTTATTTTGATGTCTTTCGCTGCTGCATTTGCGTGTAATAAGGTCATCATTGCTTTACTCACGCTGTTTCAAACGTGTCGCTTAGTCACTTGATCGCTGTAAATCATCACGATTAACCAGCCACCCAAATGTCGATTCCCAAACGCATATGAGACTGGAATCTACACAGTTTGGAATGTGAGTAGGTCTAGTTAATCTCATTGTGAATGTACGCATTGGGTGTTCACAATTCAGGATATTGTGCCGAACTGTGTTATTCCTGAGAGTCCATGATTCTGTGTGGGACTCGCCGCCACTCGCTGCCTTAAGTTCCAGTTATTGAACCGCCTCATAGTATCTGACTTCCACCTGTAAATTACTCGAATAATGAGTTCGAATATATAGATTCAGATTATATGGTTAGAAGGCTCTTGTTGCCTATGTTAATCCTTGCGACACATATATATATCGGCAGAAATCCATTTTCTTTTTGAAAGCGTTCACTGATGGGCCTGTTACTACTGTATCATGTCAGGAGTTCCAGTCGTTGACCACTTTGTGAGAAGATCTAAGTTCCACACGTATTTTATTCGGCCTAGGTTTGAGCACCTTGTGGTTACCTCGTAAATGTATCCTAGATGGAAAGAAAAGGTTTGAAAGTTCAATTCCTAAATCCTCCCCTAATAAACGGTAAGTCAGAATCAAGTCGCCTCTCCTTCGGTATGATTATGGGAAGATATTCAAATGCTCCATCTTATCATAAGGAAGGTGTGGGATACCACTAACTAATTTGGTTCCTACCCTCTGTACTCTTTCCAGGATATGTGCCTCATTGAAGCACGGACTCACCGCTTGTATGCAGTAATCTAGATGAGGTCTGACATATGTTGCATAGAGTACTTGGAACATACCCTCTTCTAATCGTTTGAAAGCCCTTCGAAGTGCCCATAGCATTCGAAAAGCCTTAGCTGCGCCTCGATTACAATTTGCCGTTGTTTCTGAGTCATGGCTTACGAAAATTCCTAAGTCCTTCTGTCCTCTAACATCTGGCAGTCCTGTGTCCCCTAAGGGGGTGCGACGTGTAAGCTTTCTGACGTAGCTGCATTACCGCGCTTTTCTTGGAATTAAATTTCCAGACTCCAGAGGTTAGCCCATTCGGCTTATTTATCTAGATCGTTTTGTAGTACCAACCTGTCATCGGTACTGTTTGCGGCTTTCCATATCTTTATATCATCCGCCAATAGTAAGGAAGATGAGGTAAGAATTTTTGGCAATTCATTTGAGTATAATAGGATTAGCAGTAGGCCAAGTACTCCACTTAATAGTGTTTTCCACCCTGACAGTACACAATTAACCCTTACCTTCTGCCTATCCATCAGGTAGTCACTAAACCACTGACATTGGTCTAATTCAAAACGTTAAAGTTTACTAAGAAGACCTAAATGTGATACCTTATCGAATGCTTTACTAAGATCGATAAAGACAACTTTCAGCAGATGATTCTTATCCCTGGCCTCGACCCAATCTTCCCTAGCTAACAGCAAGTTTGTCAGGCAGGATAGTCCTGGTCGGAATCCATGCTGTTCCACTGCCATTAAGCCGGGTTTTTTTCATATGTGCTAACAGCTGATCCCTTAAGAGTTTTTTTAACACCTTTGCTATAATGCAGGTCAGACTTACAGGCCTGTAGTTAGATACTAACTGCCTGTTCCCATCTTTGAAGATGGGGCTTATAAAAGCATCTTTCCAGTCCCTGGGTGGCCTAGCCTGGGTCAGAGACATTTGAAAAATCTCCGTAAGTGCAATGTATATTATATCCGCCAAAGAGATTAGGAATCTAGGGTGAAGTTCGTCTGGTCCAGGTGATTTACTTGGCTTCAGCCTAGACAGTAGTTTGAGAACCACTGCATCGTCTGCTACAATTGTGGACACTTTAGTGGCTACATCAGTGACCTCGCTACACCCCTCAGTGGTACGATTAGGCGAAAAAGCATCGCAAAAGTATTCGGAGAGCTTCTCAGCTTTTGTTTCGTCTGACTCGGCAGCCTCTCCAGTGTTGCTAATGAGGGACGGTATACCACTGCTAGTTTTAGTCCTGCGTTTGATATACGAGTAGTCTTTTTGGATAGTGCACACAATCCAGTACTAACTGTCTCTTAAATTCTATACGACTTTTGTCAATCTTATACGTACAAAGGTTTCGAATTTTGCGGTATTCCGTCCTAAACTCATCCCTCCCAGTCACTGTACACCGGTCCCATAAGTTCTTTCGTTTTCCTAATAACCTCCAAGGTGGTTTATGAGATAGTTTTCGAGGCGTAGACCAAAGTAAAAAGGGTGCAGTGACAATCTAGTGTATTCCTAAATCCCATCCAAGCCTCCTGAAAAGTCTGGTGTGTATTAACAGACCAGTCAGCTAGGGTTGCTGCATTTCGGACCGCAGGTGTATTCACTTTCCAAACGTTTGGACGAGCAGCTGTTGACCTATGTATGACAGCGTGGATCCTAAACATAAAAGTGATAACTATATGGTCACTACTGCCTAGCGGCGCCAGGCACCTAATGTCACCAACATCCTCCTTCTGGTGTGTTAGCACCAAGTGTAGAGTGGATGGATTATGTTCAGGGTGGTATCGTGTTGGTGCATCTATATGCTGCACAAGTGCGCATTCAAGTACTGCCAGTATGGGTTCCCTGTTGAAACGAGTGTACGAAGTAGTTGATCTTAATTCCTCCCAATTAATATGTGGGGCATTAAAGTCACCTACTATTAGACATCTATTTCTACTACTCCACGTCCTGAGGTGATTTAGTACGAAATCTTCGGCTTGGCTGGCAGGACTTCTATAATTAACCCCAATTGTCACAGTGCCCTTGTTCAAGTTAATGACACAACTTGCGTCTTCATTGGTGCCGCTGTCAGGAGCTTCCGAAAACGTTGATTTAATTCCTACGTTATCCCGGATGTATAGAGCAACCCCCCACCTTTCCGATTACTTACTCTGTCTGCTCTTATGCAGATGTACCCAGGTATGGTTGGAGTCTAGTGTACACCGACTAACAACCATGTTTCAGTGATAGCAATCACATCAAGTTGTTCTTCACACAACACTCCCAGTTCAGGAAGCTTTTTCCTGAGACAACAAGCGTTCGCATGGCATACTGAGATCTACGTGTTCACTCGACTTATGAACAGAGGTCTGGGCAACATGAATTTCCGAGACCTCACTACCCGAAAACCCAACAGTTTGAGGTCTTTTCCACTTTTTTCTATTCGGGCCTTTAATTCAGCCACGGCTTCTCTTTGCTTAATTCTATTTTCTAGAGGCCAGTCGGGTCTAATTCTCATCTTTTTATTCTTGATCTTGAATGCGTTGTTAAGAATAATACTTTTCTCCAACTCGTTCCCCAGTACTATCTTCAGCAGTCGTGGTGAACTTTCCGTTGCATCGGCGTTTCTTTTACCGATTCTGATGACTTTCTTTTTGTGAACTTCATTTTTTTCATGAAGTAATTCACGAATGATGGAGCTAACTACCTCGAGATCATCACCATTGTGGGCAGCTGGATTTACTTTCTTTGATTCCTCCAAGTTCCAAATTACGATAATGTAATTTGAGTCTGAAGGTTTAACAATCCTATAAGTGTTTACGGCCGTTGAGACCTTATCACTAAGCCCAGTGCTTTTCTCTTTCCTATAATTCTTCAGCTTCCTAGTTTTTGTCAGCAAACAAATGAAATCAGTTAATTCCACTTTGCTCTCGCCGCAGTTGGAAGCCGTGCCTTCACCACGCACGCAATGCTTCGTCGCTGTCGCGGTCTTACAATGTTGGCAGTGCTTGCCCTCTTAGATTTTCGGGGTATTTCGCGTGCTGTTGCAGACTTTAGGGCACACTGTACCTCTATTGTGCCCCAACGGGTTAATATCTGACGAAATCTCAGCACGAATACAGAGGGCTAGTCTCGCATATGCCAGTTTACGCCGTCTCTGGCGTAGACGTGATATGCGACTATCGACCAAAGGGCGTGTGTACTGCTCAGCAGTCCGCTCCGTCATCCTTTATGGCTGTGAGACCTGGCCATTGAGAGCAGAAGACATGAAATGATTAGCTGTCTTCGATCATAGATGTCTGCGTTCTATCTCCCGCGTGAAGTGGTATAATAAGGTAAGGTGTCGAGTGCTAGGTAAAGAGGGGAAATGAGTCGACGAGACTGTGAAATTACATCGAGTGAGATGGTTAGGACATGTGTTACGTATGCCTAGTCATCGCCTTCCACGACAATGGGCAATGTTAGCTGATATAGGGTCAGGCTAGAAAAGAGCTAGCGGCGGTCAAACGAAAACTTGGCACCAGTCAATGAAATCCACAACAGTTAGTCTAAGCCACGTAGGAAGATGTAGACTTCCTGGTTGGGGTCCTCGGGACGGTAAAAACCAATGGTTGGAAACAATTGGTGACATGGCTCAAAATCGTTCTCAATGGCGCAGATGCATCCACTCCTTGTGATTTATGATTAAACTGTTTTGTTCTTCGTTATTACTATACCTTTGTCTCACACCTCTGTTTACTGTCTTTATTATGCATTTCTCCTACTTTCTTCTCTTGCTTTGTGTGCTGCATGGAGTGTGGCGACTTGAACTTCCGCACATATGTGCAAAGTTCTATGTCGAAAACAGACAGACAAACAGTTGTGTCTGTCGAAGCTTGAGGATGTGGTTCTGTCCCAGTCTTATGACTCAGTCCAGAATCCTCATTCATGGCATCGGTACCAGATGCGGGCTTCTTCCCTTTGTCTGAGGTTTTTGTCAATTTCTTGGACATGAGAAGTCCTACGGCCTCTTGGATAAGGACGTCCGACGGGCTACTACAAAATTTGCACACCCATGGAGATGATGGCTTGCTGCATTTCCTATAGGCTGGTGGTGATAAACCAGTTCAAACTTTATGAAACCATAGGTTGCAGTTATCACACTGCATCCCGTCATCGACCGGAAAGTGGCAGTCCAGTCGTCCACAGCTATTTGAGAGACTCATGTCAGTGTAAGTTGTTTAAATTACACAAACAAATATGTATATATACATACTTAAATACAGAGATATAAAAACCACACAAAAATTCATAGAAGTGCACAAGAAAGTACTTCAACTAATTAAACCAGTTAAAGTAAACCAAAAAGCTTCTGATGCGATTTACACAACAAAGGCAGAAGTTACTTCACAAAGTAAAAATGACACTCCTTTTTGAAGGTGAGTTGGTAGGCTAACGTGTCTCTCGAACGACTTTCTCAAAGTTAGATGTCGCTGTTCTGTCAGCTGGAGTCTTCCGCTGTTGAATTGTGAATAAGTCTCATTTCGTCTGCTTCAAACAATGGACACAGTGGGTGTGGAGATTGTGCAGTCTATGGTGTGGATTTTCTTAGTAGTAGTACATTCAGCACATCTGTTCGGTGTTAAATTAATCACACAGCTCTGTGTATGTGTAGAGGAAATCGGTGACAAGATTTATGACATAGCAGTTGTTTGCTTTTTGTCTCCCCTCTCGAGTGGTATTGCATAGTGGGAAATATTAAGTTAAGGCGTTGTGTTAGGTAGTTACTGGATTGAGATGGCAAGGACACTTGCTGCGCAACTGAAGCCATCGCATCCCTCAACTGTCAATATACCCTGACGTAGGGAAAGTGTTAAGGGGAATAAAACCAAAAGCTGGCACCAGTCTCACTGTCTCTTTGGTCCGCGTATGGAAGTGCAGACTACTTGGCTAGGATTGTTTGGATGCTAAGAACCAGTGGATAGAGATTGTTGATAATATGGCTCGAAACTGCCCTCACTTTCTGTATCCTCCCTGTTCCGCTAAATCACGTTGATGTCCTTCCCACCATTAATATTTCTGCGTATTATAGCTCTTTTGAACTTTGTTTCCACCTTCTTGTACAACATAGTGTGACAAGTTGAAATGCTGCACTTCTAAGTGAAGTTCTATGGTAACACTCAGCCAATATGTGAAATTATCAAGATACAGTGGGCTAGGGATAAAGGAGATAAATCACTTTAATAATAATGTTGAGGAAGCGTTGTCTATTTTTATTGAGTCTCACGGTAAAACTTTGCAGTAGTTCAAGCTGCTCAACTCCACTTAGCACACAAAGGTAGAGAGAACGGAAGAAAATTCCGAACTATAATTAAAAGAAATACATGAGAAGTGTACGAGAGAAAATAATACATCGAAAACTGACTCAATGGATCAGGTAGATATTTACAAATGAATGAGTCTGCGCCGTTTAGAATAATTTCGGGGCATCAGTTAGCTTTTAGCGTCTCGAGTATCTAAAACATCTAGTCTACACTTTCCTATATGGATCAGAGAAACAATAAACATCTTAATGGAATGGTGCCAGGTCCTAGTTGAACTCTTTTCCATTCTTGTCCTAAGTCAGCAGGTATTACTAGTTGGAGAATGTGAAGGCTTTGGATACGTCACACGTGTCCTGGCCATGTCATTTGGAATAGTGCTTCAACTTCGTCTTTTGACTTGCCCTCTTATCTAACACTATGTTCGATCTTATTATATTATACCATTTAACGTGAGGGATAGAATGCAAACATCGATAGCCAAAGATAGTCTCTTTAGGTTTTGGTCGAAAGGGGAATACAACATAGCTGGCCTGTTGGTTGTCTGAGGGAAACACTTTCTGGTAGTAAAACCTCACCCACAGAACCCAACATTGTGTAAACGAATTAAATTGTGATGGTAACACCCATACAAACGATCTTTCTGGCGTGGTAGGATCTGCAGAAACATTAGTTTCAACTACCGTATCTAATTGGGTTATTGTGATAAGCAAACTAGACCACCATATCAAAGTAGCAGCTACCAGTTGAGAAAATGTAATATAACAATTTAGATTCCTGAACCACTAATTCTGTGTTCATCAAGTCAGCGCCTACAAACTGCAGTGGAAAATACTGTCATTAATAAATTGGAAGAAGTAGCGCCATAAGATAAATGTCAGAATGTTGTAGATACACGTCAATGTGGTTATAAACAGTAATTCTTTCCACAGATGTCAGCAAGTGTTGCTATGTTATTATGCGACTTATCTAATTATTATAGTAAGACAGTCGGTGACTTCCTATTATAAGCAACACCACCGTTCATAAACATAAGGGAGGGTTAACTGTAATTCATAAGTTACATGACTACCTTGTATACGTATTTTTACGCGTTAAAATATAACTGGAATTAAATTTGAGGATAAATCAAAGCTAACCTATTGTTCCACTTTATACTTGTTCACAAAATTATGGGAGATCGACTTGATAGGAGCTTTGACAACTGGATATGATATATCACGAAGTTTCTTCAAAATAGCGAAACTCAGGGACGCCGCATGTAGCTGGATACATCAAACAACAGAGATATGCCTAGATCCCCAAAAATATTGAGCGAAATATGTAATCTGTTGTGTCCAATTCGATATTAATTAATTCCACAGTGAAATAGCATTGCTTACCGGATGACGTTTCGAACAGAATTTATTGTTCACAATCATATCAATTATAATCACACAACTTCGCTTTATAGTTTTCTTTATTCTTCCCAATTTATCGTAGGGATAGTAGGATTTTCCAGATGTCCGGCTGGACAGGTGTTGAATCATTCCTATTGCACGCATATGCAGTTGATTCGATAAATAAAGCTTCCGTTATCAATCTCTACCCCGCTGTTACATTAGATTTTAAAACTGTCATCTTATCTCATCTTATTGTAGGGTTGTGCAATTAATTGTGTGCAGTGAGTGGAATAGCTGAAATATCCTCCAGATTTCTTATCTTATTCAGGTCAACTCACTGCGAGACTCCTTCGATTTTGTCAATTCCATTGAAAACATCAGCGTTTCCAATCAAACCATGTTCTCACTAGATGTGGTATCACTGTTTACAAACGTCCCACTAACCGAAACAATATGCTATATATGTGAATATATTGATTCAAAGGAGATGAACATTGGTATACCCACGGACTATTTGAAGGAACTCCTATTAAGATGTACTCTAAACGTCCAATTCACTTTCAATAATGAAATATATAGACAAAAAGATGGTATAGCTATGGGCTCACCACTCGGCCCTCTGCTTGCAGATATTTTCATGTCAAAACTAGAAAATACACACCTAAAGAAGACAATAGATAACTTCAGGTTCTACAAGAGATACGTGGACGATACTTTTATTATCGCCAATAATGAGGAAAATTTGGAGAACATATTGGACTTCTTCAACAGTTGCCATCCAGCAATCCAGTTCACACTAGAGAAGGAGTCCAACGCAACAATATCTTTTCTGGACGTGCAACTAGCAAGACGCGAACAAGATGGGACACTCAAAAGATCCATTCACAGAAAACCGACATGGAATGGACAACTCATCAGCTTTCACAGTTGGGTGCCTCTGTATACAAAACGAAATCTAATCCGCTCACTGACTCACAGAATCCACAACATTTGCAGTCCGGAAACCATAGAAGAGGAGCTGAAGACCCTGAAAAGAATCCTCCTTGAAAACGGTTACCCGGAACGTTTCATCACAAAAGCCATGAAGCCCAAAACACAAAAACCGTCCATGCTTACTGCTCCCAAGAAACTTCTCTATTTGAATCTACAATTCAACGGAGATTCTTCAGCAGAAATACTGAGAAACCGCCTGTGCCATTCACTGAAGAAAACCTTCTTCGCAGCTGAACTCAGACTAACTTTCTCTACGAAACCAATGATTCGCACGAACGTGAAGGATAAGCTTCCACTGGGGGCCTCATCAATGTGCATCTACCAATTCACCTGCTCATGTGGAGCTAGGTATGTCGGCCGTACCCAGCGTTTGCTATCCAAACGAATCAGCGAACACTTACCTTCATGGTTTTATAAAGGAGAAAGAAGATCCCCCCGCCACAGCTCTATCCTAGAACACTTGATCGAATCCGGACACCAAGCAAACCCACAAAACAACTTCTCAGTTATCTACACAATACGTGGGAATCTTGCCAAAAGAGTACGAATTAAACTTCTTCAAACTGCAGAAGCAATGGCAATTCACATATTGAATCCTGAACTCTGCATACAAAAGAAGTTTGTTCAGTCACTAAATCTACAATGGTCCTGATCTATCTCAACACCAAATACGTAATTTTGTCTTACCTCTTTCTTCTTTGTTTGTCTGTTTCTTAATTGCATTATTTTCTACCCCTACCCTCTATTAAATCTCTACCCTCATGACGACTGTTGCTAACTCCATTTTCGTTTATTTTTAAGTGAATTCTACTCAGATTATTAACTTGACTCTCATTCATTTTTCATTGAACCCTAGCAATTAGATTACGTCACCCAACCTACTTTTGTAACTTTATTTTAGTTTCTAACCGATTAACGCCTTCTAAATTACGTAATTTGTTGTCAAAAATTAACAATTGCATTAACACATCTTTGGAAATATTCCTTTTGTTGCCAAGAAAAATTACTATAAATTTGCGGTTTGTACAGCTTGAGAATGATATCGCCGAAAAGAGTAACTCTTTGCTGAACGCCTTTTCTTTTCTAGATTTTTATGCTCCGATAGTCTGACTGACCCTGTTCGACTA
This sequence comes from Trichobilharzia szidati, assembly GCA_944472155.2. Taxonomy (NCBI): domain Eukaryota; kingdom Metazoa; phylum Platyhelminthes; class Trematoda; order Strigeidida; family Schistosomatidae; genus Trichobilharzia; species Trichobilharzia szidati. The sequence goes on from OX235272.1 coordinate 31,645,998, forward strand.
CTTTGACCTGACAATCATCGCAGGACATCAGATAAAGCAAACTGTTTTGTTTAATTGACTCCATAGGGTCCTTTAACCGACAGAGTTTGTGGGTTTGAATGCTACTTTTATTCCTGCCTTGTTAAGAGTTCTCCGTAAGGTTTCCGAGGTACCATCTTTGTATGGAAGTACTACTGACGACTTAAATTCTTCATTAATGTCTTCTTTCTGTGCATGTTTGACATGTACTTTGTCATTAATATTGTCACTATCCCTACCATTATTACTAATTTTATTTTCACATTTTCCTACATACTTCCTGATTAATTTGTCAGGGTAATATTTAAGTTTGAAAGCTACTCTTATATGCCTCACTTCCTGCCTTAGATTTTCCTTGGTACTACCTAATTTTTGTGCTCTATTACGTAAACATTTCATTGATCCTATTTTTACTGACGTCGGGTAGGATTATCCGAAATCCAAATATCGGTTTGAATATGTGGATTTTCCGTAAATACTAGTGTTTCACTTCCATGCCACAACCTAACATTGGGAGTTCACATTCCATTAATACTATTTCATTGTGATATACTTAATAAACAAATTACTATGAAATTATATACTACCACAGTGCTCAAGTTTTCTCACATATATTCACTATTGTGTCCATCTTAACTAGAAACTGCTTCCGTGGAAACTAGCAATCAGTGCGCCTAGTAAGTGAACATTCCAACCAACACCGTTGAGACATTTAACTGTCATATGAGTGGTACTCTTGTAATAAACACATAGCACTTTGATATGAAACTCGTCACAATAAACAGTGACTATCATATCCAATTATTACCAGAGAAGTAGAACTTTTGGTCTAAAATTTCGGCGCACGTATGCACCGTGATGAAAGATCTGCATAGATTGCCATCAGATGACAAGAATCCATTAATTGGCTCAGCTTATGGAGAATAAATGAGATTCTGAGTGGATTTATTTATCCCGGAAATATAAGTCATGCTCATTATTGCTGGATTGCATTTATCGACTTACCACCAATGGTTAAATAAACAATTTCCTCAAGTCTCACTATCACAAAACACAAAGCTGATTTTGTTTTCGCCCTAGGAAACCGATAAACTTAACAAGTTCTTTGAATAAATCGGATAGCGGTCATGTACCTATGCAGCTAACAACTACAGTACAAGAACTGTGCATAATTAACTTACATCTTTTAATAAGAACGTACCTCCCTTATTGAGTAAATTCACTTGGATATGTTTGTTTCGAAATACCTCTGCAGATGCCAAGCAGAAATTTCTTTCAGTGAATAAATTTTACGCTTTACTGTAATGCTTATCACTAAAAAAAATAGAACTCATGTTGTAACCCGGGTGTAGGTTAGATGCAAGGGACTATAACGAGCACTGCAGCTTGTAATATATCGACTCAGACCAGTCAGGCACTCACAAAAGTAAACATTCAACAACATATATATTGAGAAAACTAAAACAGTAAGTGACTTTTAGCTGAAAATGATCTCAGCCTCGTATTGCTCAGTGGGTCCACTGTCACATTCTCTCTGAAGAAACACGTGTGAGAATTTACAGACATGGATATATATAAATACATATATATAATACCTCATTGATATTAGAAACAAATGTGAGGAAAACATGATGGCTAGTCATCTAAACAACACTTCATAACGTCACTTTAATCTGCACTTACTTATGTCTTTTTAAATTAGCACCTCCAGAGATGACAATATATATACCAAAACGCTGCAAAAATATGTAGCGTTAGCAGGAGACTGACAATTTAAAGTCGACTCAGGGTTCCCCCCCGGAAAAGATGTCCTAATTAATGACCGAACATTGGACCTTCACATTTGATTTTTTTAGTAAATTCACAAACATCAGTTAATGGGCATTTTAAAGCTTGTCCAGTCCTGAGACTGGATAATCTTAAAGCGATATGTTTTACTTTAACGATTGTTTGACTAAAAGGATTAACCAAGAGTGTGGAGTACATCTTCTGTAAGAACGTTTAGATAAGCGTACGTATATCGCATAGTATGAAAACAATTCGCTCCACCTAACTGACTTGCATGATCAACATTCTCTATGGAAGCGATTTTTCTGCATAGTGCTCATGGTAAAACTACATATTCACGTCACATAAACAATTCTGAAATAAGGTTAATAGGAAAGGGAAAAGCCTCATGGGATCAATCTACTGTAACAAGAAGCGAGGTGTCGGATAAACCATGGACAATTGAAGTCGTCTAGAAGACGACAGACGGTGTTGGATTGCGTATATTATCTCAGAAGACTATGCTCACATATGAAACTTAGGACTATAGTAAGCAGTGCTGTACCGGCACTCATAAAAATTATAGTTGCGGTGGCCGAACCAGATGCAGTAAAGTATAAAAACAGATTTGTATACATCTGTTTTTTCATCTAACCAAAAGGTTTCGAGGTCACTGCGAACGACCGCAAAAACACAGGCAATTACGGTGATGATACACAACTCAAGTCAGGTTAGTCACCAGGGTCGGATGGACTCCGCCCGAAACTGACTGTCTTCTTAGCTGATGTTGTATACTCGCTGATTACGGATATTCTTTGAAACTATTTGACACATGTACGGTTACAGAGAGGCTGGAAGAATGTAGATATAAGCCGTCTTTGAAGAGGGGAACATGCAATTGGTATCTAACAACTGGAATGGGATATGTGGAGGGGAAGCAATAATTCAGACCAGTACGATGCTGCTTAACAAACCAACGGCTAGATAGGGAAAACTGAGTAGAAGCCCAGGGGCAAAACCTACTGTTATAGGTAGTTAATAATTGCGTAAAGCAATTTGCAAGGTGTCCCATCTAGGTCACTTCACCAAAATAAAAGGGTTGAATTGGTATGATATCAATGTGATCGGTTTAGGAGCTACCTACTGGTTAGAAGGTAAGTGTTAAAGATGTACTGTCGATGAGTTTAAAACACTTATACTTCTCATTATCATGCCGACTGAGAGGTGACTTATCATGTACTAAACGGTGATTTGGGCATTGACCTTTTTAATCCTTTTCTCCATTTAGGTGCTCAACACGTAATCGAACAGAGGTGAGGAATTTAGGCTCTCACAGAGGGTGGTCAATGACTGAAACTCCTTACATGATCAAATGATATCACCTCGTGGTGTACACTTATAAGGAGAAATTACATCTCTACAGAGGTGTATATTGTAAGTTTTTATACGCTATATGAACCCACCACTTTTCGTCATCTGTATCTGAAAAACTATGACTTCGTACCCAAACACAGAAGCCAAATTTAGTTGAGAACAGAGTCCAATTCAAATGTGACAACCGAATATTTACAGGTTTTGACCACCTATCATTAATGTAAGTGTAGAACCTAGGCATTGCGTTAGAATGCAATTCCATATTAGAAAGTTTATTTGACCATCTATGTTGTAACTTAAAGAAACTATCACTTAACCTTGACTCATTGTAACTCAATATTGATAGAACCCACCATTAGCTTATTAGCAATCAAGAGACAATATAAAATGACTTATTTATTTATGAATGAATGACAGATCCAGAAGTGGTACACGTTAGCAGATGTGGGTAGAGCAGGCATCATGAAAGTAGGCGAAACTTTACCTACATTCAGTCATATGGCTTACACCAGATACAGTTAAGTGTACGCACATTTTAGGTGTTACAACAATTTTTCAATGGCTGAAATGATGTGCTGCAACTTGTTACTGTCCACATATCCGTCACCATTCTGAACAGACAAAGTATTGTTAAGAAAATACACAAAAACATACCTTTTTAGAATGTAGAAGTGGACCATCCACAACTTGAACTTCAAACCAGCCAGTTGACTGAGGCGTCCCTTCACCAGTCTTAGCAATAAGTTAAAATAACATTTGACTTACAATCTCAAGCTTCCCGGGGAAGCGACGCTCCAACTGCTGCTTGAAGCTGTTGTACTACAAAAAACATCCGAAATTGGTACAAACTTATGCGCGTATTAACATATATTCTCAAGTAAAAAATTCTAGGGCACTTTCTGGGATTCATTTTATGAGGAATTACTATGTTCGAGGTTGCTTTCGGGTGAAAATGTTTCATTTCCACGGAAATGTTTGCCTTGAGTTGCCCCAAAATTTCCCATTTATGTATACACTCATAACTATATACGTATATAGTTACAGCATACAGTAAGCCTGGGGTACCCGAAGCTTACAACAATTCTGAAGTTATTCTAACCTATTCTTCGATAATGCCTTTTTATGGTGAATGAAGATTTATCTACCACTATGTTGTGAAATAACGCTGGTCGTGCTTAAAAAGAGAGCTGGGTGCTGAAGTAATTCCTTTCGTTCTGAAGTAACGCTAGTCCATGCTTAATGTGTCTCGTGAGTGCTGGAACAAAGCTGATAAGCAAACCCAATAGGTTCTGATCTACTCCTGGAACACGGCACTGAATTAGTGCGAGTCATGCTGAAAACCAGCACTGAGTTCTAGTCCGTGCCAAGAAAGAATCCACTTCAGAATTTACTCGCTACAGAATGTTAGAATTATTTCAGAATTAGTGAGCTTGGGACAATATAACAATTATCATACATCGACACATAAACGCCTGCGAATATCCAAAGACCTACCTTTGGCTCATAACCTCATGCCCCACTAAAAAGAGATAGATTAAGCTTTCAACGAATACACCCTACCAATAAACAACATGTATCTTTAGACCCATCGTAACGCGTTTTCAAAATGCCCACGTAAAAATATAGCAAGATTATTTAAATAAACCACACAATCACGGTAGACGTTAAATGCCATGTTCTAGTAGCGCTGTTAAAATTTCCCTTGGAAATTTTTTTTGTCAATAATTTTTAATGAAATTGCGTTATATATTATCTGGATTGATGAGAATTCCCATTTTCTGGCCTGCTATTTTGGAGTCCGCGTCATGTAATCTGACTGCGACACCCCGTAGCATATTAATAATAATAATAATAATTTGCTTTATTCCAAAACAGTACTTGTGATACAGAATGGAATTCTCAGCATTTTTACTACAGTATTGCATCCAGTTAGTACATTGTCAATAAAAAAGAATTCTACATAGATTGAGGAAACCACAGTTCATTATTACAACAATACATTGGCATGTTCAGTAGCAAAGGTAAAGCTGAAACAGTGTTTGAAGGTGTTAGAAAAGTGGGAGCTGTCTTATTAACTGGCGTAAGCGAAAGAAAGAGAACAAAGCAGCACATAACGGAAAAAGAAGAGAGAGGAAAGGAACAGAAAGAAAGGAAATGTTGAACCTATTGATGAAGTGGGTTGGAAAGATGGGGTCCAGTTGTACTACTGACTATTTAATGAATTATAGGTGTCACGCCTAATGCTTTCTTTATCACACAGAACGCGAGCTAAGTAGGGTATGGTTGAGTTTTTGTACTTGCTGGTACGAGCATATAGTTTTCTATATTGGCTTCTGGTTTTACCTGATGAGATGCAAGGGGAGAGTTGTGAGTGAAGAGGGTGGTGTGAGTTAGATAAAATGGACTTGGCCCATTTTTCACATGAGTCCATGTGCCTGTCAACCAAAATATTAACAAGCTGGTTAAGTGGCACGTTGCTTACTCTGCTGACAACATTTAACATCCTGCGTAATATGTTGTAGTCTTTCTTCAGTAGCCCAGGAAAAACTAAGGGGGAACAATAGAGAATGATAGGCAGGATGCGAGAATTAACGAATTGTAGGAGTAGGGGTTGGGTAATACCAGAATGTTTTAACTTCTTAATGTAGAAGGCAAGACGGAATATTTTCTTAGAAATTGCTAAGATATGAGACGACCAGGAGAGATCAGCAGATAGAATGACACCTAGGTATTTAATTTCCGATTTGGTTTCTATTTCAGTGCCGTCTATTTTGCATACCTCGTGAGAGCCAAACAGTTTGTTTAGGTCGGATTTATGCCTAAAAGTGAAATTGACTGTTTGGCATTTGGAAGGGTTTAGAGTAAGACCATTTTCCTTGGACCACTGGTTGATTTCTGACAGAAAGCCATTAAGTTTAGAGCAGTCGCTTTGACATTTGATAGGCAAAGATGCAGACAGATCATCAGCGTATTTGACAAAATTAATGTCATTTGAAGATGGTAAGTTATGTAGAAAGAAGGAAAAGAGAAGTGGGGAGAGTACAGCGCCTTGGGGGACTCCGGCTTCAGTGAGTGCGGCAGAGGATGATTTACCTTTGTATACGGTGTACTGCTTTCTGTTAGAGAAGTAGGAATGCAACCAGTTAGTGACCCAGGACTCAGTTTTCGTCAAAGAGAGCTTATTTAGAAGGAGACATCTAGGAACAGAGTCGAAAGCAGAAGTGAAGTCAAGAAACGTGCAGCGGACGTATTTAGCACCTTTATCTAATGATGAGACAATGTTGTTGTGTAAGACAGCTGCAGCGTCTAATGTACTCCTACCCTGTCTATAGGCAAATTGTTTTGGGTCTTCGAAGTTTTTAAGGGAGGGTTCGAGTTTAAGAAGTATTAGTTTTTCCATAACCTTTAGAAACGGGGAAGTGATGGCAATGGGTCTGAACTTTACGTTCTTGCCATTTCCAGGTTTAGGGACAGGGACAATTTTGATGTCTTTCCATGCATCAGGTACGATATTTTTGGAGAAAGAGGCATTTAGGATGTTGGTTAGTGGAGAACACAACACATCTGCACATTGTTTTAGAACATAGGCAGGTATACCATCAGGACCTAGGCTACGTGAGGGCTTGAGTGTTTTAAGACATTTTAGAACATCGAGAGTATTAAAGTCATGAAAGTTTTCAGCAACATGATAGGTAACATTAGAGGTAGTTAAAGTAGAAGGACAGCGTATAAAAGACTGATTAAGAGCATTAACATCATAAGAGGGAAAAGCATTACAACGCTTACTATTACCAGTAATTTCATTAAAAAGTTTCCACATACTGATTGGAGATTTACATGATAAAAGTGTATCATTATATATAGCATTAAGATTTTTGATTTCAGATTTGATCTGAGCATTAATCTTTTTGAGTCCTAACTTGTCATTGGATTTGTACAAAGTTTCTTTTTTCCTGCGAGGTTGTTTGAGATAAGGAGATGAGAAGCGGTCAAGACGTTTGAATAGAGTTTGTTTGGGACAACATATATCAAGGCAAAACTTGAGATAATCCGTTATATTGACGATTGTGTCATCTAATGAACTTTCATGGAATAAGTCCCAGTTAGTATTTTGTAACATGCACCTTAGATTGAGTAAGTTTTCGGATGAGTAGCATCTTTGTTGTGCTTTCATAGACAGATGCGAGAAGACTTTAATGTGTGTTTTGCTGTAAATTTTTGGTAGAACACGAACAATAGAGTGATCAGAGTTGAGGATCGGTGCACGTTTACGTGCTTCATAGATTCCTTCGTCATTTGTAAAAACTAAATCCAGTGTTTTGTCTAGTCGAGTGGGAAATTTGACAATGTTAGAGTGACCAAGTGCTTCAAGGAAGGAGCAATCTGACGAGTTGAAGTCCCCAGTAATAACAGACAGAGAGTTGTCGAAGTTGGCAGCGGCGAACATGGTGAATTCATCGGCAAAACTTGAAAGATTAGATAGTGAGCAACTTGGAGAAATGTACATGTTTGTGATAAAGATGTGTTTATATTTGGGGAGATGTTTGGGACGACATTTGACGGTGATGCAGTCTATGAAGTCATTTGAGAATGAGAAGCAAACATTATTAGAAATAGACCATTTTGAGTTAATAAAAGTTGCAACTCCACCCCCGCTTTTCTTATTACAACATATTCGGTCTTGTCTAAATAGGATGAAGTCCTTTAGAGAGATGAGATTGTCATCGTACAGTTCGTGTAACCATGTTTCTTGTAATGTGATTATCGCAGTATTGTGATAAGTGTCAGTGGACATCAAGGATTGTAGGTACATAATTTTGTTAGGCAGAGAGCGGCAGTTGGTGTTCATTATGACAGGGACCGTGGTTAAGTGTATTGGTGTACGTTTAAGAGCTCTTTGCCAGCCACTACGATGCTTCCTCCTTGGTTTCTTGGGAATATGAAAGTCATTGGGTCGTAAATGAATGATAAAGTTGCGAGAGTAAATAATCCTTTTGGAATTCATATTTGGGTGATAAATAAATGGAGTAAATGGTAGGTTGAATGCAATATGTAGATTTTATGATAGCAGGCCCAAAAATTCAAACAGGCCGCCAAGGTCCAACGATCAGTGTTTCAGGCGAACTGTAGCAAAATATCGCTATAGTGATAAAGATAGGATAGTTGAAGGGTAATTTCATCTACACAAATAATCTACTGTATTCAGATGCTGCACCTTTCGTCATGGTATCATTTACTGGGGACTTCACGTCTCAGGATATTAATTCAACCTATTTTCGTGTGAAGAACAGTCCTTTTTGACAAAAGAATACTATCAGTACTTCGAAATCACCTGTAAATGCTAACAGAACCTTCTGTGGGAATAGAAGTAATCATGTGGATTTGTCTCACCATATGTATATTTGGACAGGAATTATTGTAAGTTGAGAGGTTATTTCTAAGTGGATTTCATGTATATTTGCACTGTTTGGTGTAGTGTAATATGAGTTATGTGGACTCAATGTATAAAAAATACCTCAACTTTATTTATATTGTGCCATTGTTTCCTTAGCTGACTGCTTGGCCAGCAAACGTAGGTGGTTGTCATGATTATTGCAAGTGCAGTGCCGTGGAGAAGGCAATCACTCGTTTAAATTTCCTTACTGTGTCACTTAGTGCATTAATTCAGTGTATAGTATCATTATACACATGGATTGTGTCAATTATGATAACTGAATCTGGTCAGCTCTATTACTATCAATCTACTGTCTGTTATGCCATTCTCACTGGCACTGTAAACTTAATGCTGCAATGTTTTTGATCACCAATAGTGGTGGTGAATTTTTCCTGAATTTTCCATTAACATGAAGCAGTACAGATGCAGTGTCACGATCGAATGTCTAGGTTGCATTATATGTCATTGTTATCCTCATCAACACAACAGGTCTGCGTATCTTACAATATTTTAAGTGTTTCTCTATGCTGCTAACACTGTGCATAGATGCTTAGAGTTGAAGCATGTTCAGCTTATATTTGATGGCTACAGATTCCTAAATATGAGAATGTAATTTCTGTAGGATTCATAAAACTATGCTCATTAGACATTACTGAGATTATGGATCAATTTCTAAGTTACACATTTGCAATACTTCATTTAATGTAAACGTATTCAGTGTGAAGTTGATCTGCAACTAAGGTTAATGTGAGTATGACGCCTCAACAGTATGGAAGCTTCAAAGATTGTCTTGATATTTGCGTGTAATCCTTTAATACTGGAAAACATTTGAGGTCTATTGATGCTTATGGTGTCAATATGAAAACTAGATGTGAACTACAAATACATTTATATGCATGAGATATTACTTAGTATTAACCGAATCAGTGTATTCAGTGTGTGCTAATATGTAGAATTATCTTTCATAAATTCATGTTGTACTAGTCCTTACATGTGCTTTATTTTTTTCAGGTATACGGAAGTTGTCGAATATGAAACCAGCGGAAATATCATCCAGACAAACTAACGTTAATACTCTTCATCGGGATTTTCTTTTGTAAATTAATGAAATGTTTAATATACTCTTCAATTCTACTTCATCTATACTTTTTCACTGCGTCGCTATACTATGTGCTTTTGTAATAAGTGAATTCGGATCAATGCATGTTAAGCTTAGTTAGAGGGATGGAGATTTACTATAGTATTATGAGACTGTTACTTTAGCCCTTCGTAAGATTTCGTGTCTGTTTCTATACAGTAGCACATTGTAAAAACTAAGTAAGATTTAGCAATTTAAATAATAATTCTGTACTGTTCGATACGCTAAAATCGCCTTATCTAGCCAGTTGCCAGTCTGTATACTGTTAAACACCAAGTATGAAGTACAAGTAAATGTAATAACTTAGGCTTGACAGCTACTTCACTAATCTGTTAATATGCAGTGACATCGTCAAATAGACTGTTCACTTGATAGTGAGCAAAGAAACAATTTTCATCTATTTCTAATATGCCGTTGAATCATGTGATGTTATCTAATATCCATCATTTCTATAATCAACAACTGCGGTGTTTGCATATCTACTTTATGAATATTAAATAACTTACGCCTTTATGCATCTGATTACCTCCAGTATTACAACAGTATATCCTATTCATTTGATGTGTGTACGGTAAACAAGGCATTCATACATTCTCCCATAAATACCAAGGTTTCTGGTGTCACAAGTGTTAATGAGAGTTGCTTCCTTGGGTTCAATACAAACCTTTTTTCATCTATTAAATAAACAATCTGCAATTAAAAGTGTTCTCTGAGCTGGTTGGTTTAGTCGCGAAGCTTTCGTCGTCCTTCCGGACATCTTCAGCGCCATATTTAGCACAGAGTGAAATTATTTAAATTTCTTCTTCTTCAGAGAACACTTTTAATTGCAAATCATCCACCTGAGCTACAAATCTTCTCTATTATTTCAAAATAAACAATCTCCTCCATCCATCTTTATATACCTTCAAGTTTTACTTTTATTATTTCTATTATATTCATGGTCCTGTTGATTCTTTGTTTTCACTTTCATAACTGCAAACACTAACTTATCTCTATGACTGCTGTAATCTTTGTTTTTCCCCTCACCATATCATGTAAAGAGAACATCATATTCAATATTTTTAATCATGCAAGGATTTGTATACCGCATCGACAATACTGTGTGAAACAAGCCCACCACAATTTCCACTTGTATTATTATCATTACCTTAGCTGCTATCATTATTATTATTTCCATTTTATATGCTGCATGTTTTTTTGACATTACCCCTATTGTAAATGTGGAAAAATTTTCTGTGTGATTATTTTTATTTATAATTAAGGAAATTAGATGCAATTTTGTGATTAATGCTGAAAATTCCATTCTGTATCACAAGTACTGTTTTTGGAATAAAGTAAATCATTATTATCATTATTAAATGACGTTCTAAAATATCACCAGTCGTTGAACCCTTCTTGTAGTTCCAGATTGTTTGCCTAGCCTTATTCTTAAAAAATGTACAGATATCCTCTCACATATTTAATGAATCTTTTTCCAGAAATGTTGTGCCAGCCGTTTGGAAGGACTTTAAAATTGAACCTGTACCTAAGTCGTCTAATGGAACATGTTTTAAATTTAGACCTATTGCTATTACCTCCCCTTTTGTAAAAGCTATGGAAAAGTTACTCTTACTTAATCTTCAACCTTCACTTAAAGCCTTTAACGATCTCAAATGATTCGCCTATAAACACAGTAGAAGTAATTTAGATGCAGCTGCAGTCTTGCATCACAACATTTTCCCCATTATAGTCGTCCAGTACCAATTGTATTTTTGTTTGACGAACTTAATGTACATACGCATACGAAATGAAATATGTCAAGTGCGTGGACTAACTATTCCGGTGTCTTTTAATTCGCATCTACACTGTACTAAGATGAACAGCTCTCTATCAGGAATCAGAAAATGTTTTAAACTAAATCCTTCCAGATGTCAGACTGTCAATTTCAGTTTCCGATATAAGAGAAAGTCAGGTGAAGCTTTTAATTCCTATGACCGTTGCAAAATTGATGACAGTGATATAGAGCTCAAGTCTGACTTTAAGTATCTCGGACTAATTCATCAAACAGCGTATTAGCCTTAAATGTATATCACACGCATGCATGAGCTAGGTATGCAAACCAAGGTAAACGCTGATATAAGTATAAAACTTGGGCACTGTGGTAGAGTATAACTCCATTATGGATAAGATTTTATTTTGATAAATCAGACAGTGTTGTACAGTTATATTAACTGATGACGTTTCGAGCACAAACGCTAGCACGGTACACTCATTATTTAAAAAACTAACTCATATTTGAGAACTACGATTTGACCGGCTTTACAACGTTTAATATATTTAGACACAATAGACATACACTGCTTACTTCTATGACGCATTACCCAAAGCTACCCCCTTGCTACTACCTAAGTGAGCAACTCAACGTTATCTTTGAATTACAAAGTAAAAGCGGACATCCTGAGAGCTTTCTGGGTAAAAAGATCGTCTCCTAGTCAAGAAAATAAACATATCCTAATCTCTTCACGATAGCGTTTAGAGGTATTTATCCTATCGCCTCAAATGACTCACTGTTTGCTGTCATTTAAAAAGTAAAAATAAATTTATCGAAGGCAGTGTGCTTATGGTTTCTAGATATCATAATGCGCCATGAGGAAAAAGCTCTATTCATAGGGTTATAGCAATTAGATGCGCGATATAAATCCGAAACTCAACGACTACGATTCTCAATCACAAAACATTCTACTTTGCTACCTAATCGTCTCAATAGATGCTTCGCCAAGAAAAAGAAGACCACTGGTTCAAGGAAAATTTATTTAAAGTTTTCTTATAAATCATGGGCAACCGTGTTTATAACCACGGAGAAATCACAAGCATCCGAAAAATAGGAATTTCATTATTTGAACTGAAACAAGCAATTTGTAACCAGCCAATTTTTTCACCCCGATTAATAATCAGCTTCTCAGACGGTTGTAAATTCGAAAAAACCACCGATTGTAGACCAAAATCCGAAACGTTATTCTTGCTAGTTAAATTCTTACCGAACACTCACCAGATCATCGTACGTTATCCGCTTTTCAAATCCTTTTGAAACAAATAAAATGGTTGTTAACACCGCGTTTACTACAGGCAGTCCTAGTTCGTGCGTTTGGATCTAGTACACTAGGCATTAACAATCATTTAGGGATTTCCTATTGCTTCCAAAAGTACATACAAACACCACACATTCATGCTTCACATTTGGCTCATCCTTGCTTGATTTTGATTCTCTCACAATATATCTGATTTCTTAACTGACAACAGACACCTTGTCGAAAAGCTTCAAAGCTTTTTAAACTTCAAAGCAGGTTCTAAATTCTCTAGGTTTAATTAGTTCTTCGAAAACTTTGCTAATATCAACCCTGATCGTGCTCTCTTCACCAGATTCGCTCGTAGATTGTTGCATGCTACAAACATGAACGTGAAAGACGTTTTTTGCAGATTCCTACATATTAAGTAACGAATTGAGCCAGGAACAATAACAGCAACCAAAAATGAACTGGAAACAATGGCTTCTGCTTCCCAAACATGTTCACGTGTATAATCTCCACGATTTCTACACAGTACTAATTCATTAATAGCTGAAAAACAATTAAAACACTGAAACCATGCATGAATGCAACGTATGCAACAATTACAATGAAACGGATGCACTGACCTGGTGGTAAAATCTTTCGAAACAAATGAAATAAATAATTTTAACAGAAACGGAAACAATAATGAAGTGAAACGCAACATTTGTGAACAATGTGCATCAAGATAAGTTGTGAATAACTGCTGGATAAACGGAAAAACCAATGTGTAAATGAACAGCTACAGAACTGCAATGCAACATGGCCGACTAACATGGACGAAAATGACCTTGGAGCGTCTCACTCCATCAATGACCTTGTACATGTCGTTTAATTTCTGCCCACAATCACCAACCTTATATCTAATGTTTTTTTTGCGAGCAAGTGTAAGGCAAAATGTTTTTTTTTATGTTCATGTTTTAGTTGCAAGGCAGAAGTTCCTGGTCTTTGGTAAACTTGTGCGTAGTTGGTCCTGCTACTTGACTGCTGTAGCTTTGGTTGAATTCAAATGGATTGGTGCTGAGACTGAATACATATATGTATATATATATACATATATATATTAAATACATATATAGTATGCTAAGACGGTGTCACTAATGTGAATGGGGTTGGTCCTTTCACTTGTTATTCATCAGATATGGTTGAAAAGCGGTGATTAATGTAAATTATGTAGAATATAAGGAGAGGAAAACTTACATAAGGATATCTGATTGAATTTGAAATTTACATATATATATGTATATATATCAGTAGCAATATTAGTGTAAGGGAATGAATGCACTTATTTGTCTATGTGTGAAGTGTATAACTTCTCATGTCCTGTCTATATTCTCCGTTCACTTTATTGCGTGTTCTATTTGACTAAATGAGCGTACACGTATTTCCTAGTACTTCTTCACGTTTATCAATGTGCGCAGACGTTGTGGCTACTCGACGCCCACAACGTAAAATCAGAAGGCACTTGTGAAGAGTGTAATCGTGTATTATAGCCGTAGTCAAATTTCGAAAAAGTATCAAGGTAACGTTCAACAGTAAATTGACAAATGTTTACGAAGTACATATAAAATCGGTATGTGTAAACATATAATATGAGTATGCAAATTAGATTAAAAACGTATGTTTATAGTTGGTACAGGGGTACTACATAATTCCCCCACCAGAACACTGAAATATAAAAAAAATACATTTAAGTGTTCGACAATAAAATGCGTCAGCGTAATACGTAGCAGCGATAGTACATAGAAAGCGATTTATTAAGCTGAAAAAATGAGCAATTTAATGCGGTCAATAAGGCCGATAATAAATGCGATATTAAAAGAAAAAATAGGATTGATGATCGTGGTAGAATATATAAGGAATGATACAATCGGCCGGGGATCTGTAGTCTGTATACGGAAACGATACGTGAGTATTAAGCGCTATATGATTAAATGTAATAATACAGGGAATATCGATGTTAAAATAGTAGGGACGTGATTTACGTGTGAAAATATTAATCAGTTAAATGAGTGGTTAAACGACAATTACGAATAAACATAATAAAAATGAAAATTCGTAATAAGTTATATTTTGATGATTTGCACATAACGTTTAGGCCAATGAACTCTCCTACCAGAGCGTGTAGTTTTCATAGGTTTCTCTGGCGACGTTGAAGCTTGCGTGGATGTAGATGTTGGCACGTCGTTCAGCTGATCTTTATCGTTGTCTTCGAAATCGTCGATGAACGCTGGTTTGACTCTGTCGACACTGATGGCTTCTGCTTTATTCAGTCGTTCTATCGTGATAACTTTATCGTTTCTATTTAGAACTTTGAATGGGCCATCATAAGCGGGTTGAAGTGGTCGTTGTACACCCTCTCTCCTGACGAAGACGTGAGTGCAATCTGTCAGTTGTGGTGGGATGTATGACGTTCGTTCCTGCTGGCGTGGAAGTGATATCTTGAGCTCGTTCATGTGTTGTTTTAGCTGCTGCACATAACCAGTCATATCTTGTAGAACTTGGTTACCTGGGGTGAAAAATTCTCCTGGTAGTCGTAATGTTGTTCCATAGACTAGTTCGGAAACACAGCAGCCAATATCTTTCTTTAGAGCAGATCGTATACCAAGCAGTACCAGTGGGAGTTTGGTTGACCAGTCGTTTTGAGTCGAAGAAGCAGCTAGCGCAGCTTTGAGTTGTCGATGAAGGCGTTCAACCATGCCGTTGGAACTAGGATGGTAGGCGGTTGTTCGTATTCGTTTGATGCCCAGTAATTCAGTTAGCTGTTGAAAAAGTCGACTTTCAAACTGAGCACCTCTGTCCGTAGTGATAATGGATGGGACACCAAAATTAGCTATCCAGTTTTCGAGCAAAGCTTTAGCTACCGTTTCAGCTGAGACGTCGGCTATTGGAACTGCTACAGGCCAACGAGTGAATCTATCGATGCAAGTTAGAATGTAGTTGCAACCATTGGAAGGAGGTAGTGGACCAACTATGTCTACATGTATATGTTCAAATCTAGAGTCAGGGTTAGGAAAGCGACCAAGTGGTGCATTGGTATGACGGTTGATTTTGACTCTTTGACAAGACAAGCAATTTCGTGTCCACTTCTTAACATCGCTATTAATGTTCGGCCATATAAATCTTTCTTTTATTAGTTTGATAGTAGCGCTGACACCGGGATGCGACAAGTTATGTAACTTCTCGAATACTGTATGTCTCATAGCTGCTGGGACGAAAGGTCGATATTTACCTGTAGAGGTGTCACAGATTATTTTTGTCGTGCCAAAATGAATTGCGTCTAGCTTTAAAGATGTTGTTTTAGAAGACATGATGTTTTTTAGTTCGGCATCATCTCGTTGTAGGTTTGAGAGACGTTCGTAGTCGATGTCTGGGCATACAATGTTGTCAATGTGCACACGTGATAAAGCGTCTGCCACTTCATTGTTTTTACCCTTTACGTGTCGCAGATCGGAGGTGAACTGAGATATAAACTCGAGGTGTCGTAGTTCACGCGGAGAGTAGTTATCCTGTTTTGCTGATAAGGCTTTCGTTAGAGCTTTATGGTCTGTAAAGACAGTAAAAGCTGTACCTTCCAGCATATGTCGGAAGTGCTTGATTGCTAAATAAACAGCCAATAACTCTCTACCAAAAGTGCTATAGCGGCATTGAGTAGGATTCAGTCGTTTCGAAAAGAATGCTAGGGGTTGCCATTCGCCGTGTACTTGCTGTTGTAAAACCGCCCCGATGGCAACGTCTGAAGCGTCTGTCATGAGAGACAGGGGGGCATCATTTTGGCGTCTGACTAGAAGTGTCTTGTCATTTAACAATTGTTTGACATTTTCGAATGCTTTAACAGCTTCTGCGGGCAAATGGAATGAACGACTGTGTCCACGTAAGCAATCGGTTAATGGTTGTAAAGCTTTAGCACAGTTGGGAATAAAACGCCGGTAAAAATTAACGAGACCCAAAAATCGTCGTAATTTCTTAAAAGAATCTGGTAATGGATAATCTTTGATAGCTTGTACGTCATCAGGGACTGGTCTGATTCCTTGGCTATCGATTAAATGACCGAGAAATTTCAGGGAGGTCTTACCAAATTCGCATTTGTCTAAGTTGATAGTCATTCCGTATTGGTTCAGTCTTTCAAACACTGTCTTCACATGTTTCAAATGCTCGGCTTCGTCTGCACTTGCAATTAGTAAGTCATCGATGTATGCGTAGACGAAAGGGAGACCACGGAGTACTTGGTCAATTAGGCGTTGGAATGTCTGAGCTGCGTTCATCAGTCCGAAGGGCATGCGTACGAATTCGTATAAACCGAATGGTGTGGTAATGGCAGTTTTTGGAACGTCATCCGGGTGGATGGGGATATGATGATACGCTCGGACCAGATCGATTTTAGAGAAAACTTTAACATTTGGTAAGTTGCTAGCAAAATCGTGGATGTGTGGTATTGGGTATCGATCAGGTACCGTTTGCTTGTTTGAAGCTCGATAATCACCACACGGCCGTATTTCACCAGAAGACTTTTTGGGTACCATGTGAAGCGGTGAAGACCAAGAGCTGTTGGACGGTCGAATAATACCAAGCTCTAGCATTTTATCGAACTCTGTTTTGGCAATTTTAAGTCGATATGGGTCAAGGCGTCGGGGACGTGCAAAAACTGGCGGTCCAGTGGTTTTAATATGATGAACCACATGATGCTTCGGTTCTGTTCCTCGAAAAGAAGGTTTTAAAAGGTCAGGAAACTGATTTACCAAATTGGTATATGGAGATGCTGGTGTGCGTGTGACCATCAAGTTCAGTGATGATGCACGGCTAATTGTACCAGCAATGTACGTTTTATTGAGCGAATCTATTAGCTTGGGGCTTATCGGATCAACTAACAGTTTGTGTTGCTGCAGAAAATCAATACCGAGGATTGGGGATGGGACGTCTGCAATGATGAAAGACCAAGTGTAGGTATTCTTTAAACCAAAATCTAAAGTCATTCGTTTACTTCCATATGTAACAATACTGGACTGATTAACAGCCTGGAGCGTAACTGCTGGGTCAGGGTGTTGACGTTCCTGTGTAGACGGAGGGAGAACACTCACCTCTGCTCCTGTGTCAACTAAGAATGTAGTACCGGTATTTTTATCTGTTACATAAAACAAACGACTGTTAGATCGTAGGTTGCCAACAGTATTTTTTACACATGGCGATATATCTTTTGGTTTAGTCTGAAAATTGCAAGGTGAACGGCACCGTCGTGCTTTGCTTCCATAACTACGGTGATACCAGCAAATATTATCGCGATGTAGTGACGTGCTAGGGGATCGAGAAAGACGTCGACGAGACGAGCTTCTAGAACGGCTTGGTTGTGTGCGTGTAGTCAGTTTTGCTAACTGACTCAGTAAGGTGTCGACTTTGTGTTCTAGAGTCTGTATTCTATCGTGAGTGTCTGGTATTCTGCTGGTGGAAGCGACAGATTGAGGTGTTGACCTCTCGTACATGCGATCCGCGATTTCGGTGAGCCTTTCTATGTCAATGTCGTCATCTCCGAAAGCAAGAACCTGCTGGATGTTTGCGGGAAGTCGTCGTAGCCATATTTGGTAAAAGAGACGTTTATCGATTTCTCTTCCAGCAACTAGGCTTTGCATATGTCTCATGAGTTGAGATGGGGTTTTATCACCTAACTCAACATTGCTTAACAGGCGATCGAGTGCTTGCCTATCCGAAAGAGAAGTGCATCGCAGTACCTCTTCCTTCAACTTGTCGTAAGGTGCTTCCGTGCTGGGTTGAACGATGTATTGCCGTACCTGCTCGGCGACTTCGTCTGGTAGTACTGTACTCAAAATGCAGAATTTAGCTGTCTGTGACGTTAGCTTATTACTAGCCAAATAATGTTCCAGTCGTGCAAACCAAAGATGAGGGTCTCTGGGCTTAAAAACTGGTACAGTAAGAGAGACAGTACTAACAGATCCCAGCTCTAAGTTATCAGAGGTATTGGAAGACATGTTACAATTCGTTAAAAAAATGGTTTAAGAGTAGCAAAATGGCAAAATTTGTGCACAATAAGAATATGGCAAAATAAAAAAGATACAATGCAGGTGCTTACCACAAATTACTGCAGGTTGTGCTATGAGCAAACACAATAATGAGTTCGAGATGTTTAATGAATATATAGATCCGCGTGAGTTCGAATTGTTTAATAAATATATAAATCCGCGAAAGTTAGAGTTTTAATAATCCAGTAAGTGTAACAACGCGTCGAGGTCAAAAGTCGTCGTCGGAGTCAGCAATTTGTCGTCGGGATCAGCAAGTTATCGTCGGGGCTCACCAATTTATTGCGTGTTCTATTTGACTAAATGAGCGTACACGTATTTCCTAGTACTTCTTCACGTTTATCAATGTGCGCAGACGTTGTGGCTACTCGACGCCCACAACGTAAAATCAGAAGGCACTTGTGAAGAGTGTAATCGTGTATTATAGCCGTAGTCAAATTTCGAAAAAGTATCAAGGTAACGTTCAACAGTAAATTGACAAATGTTTACGAAGTACATATAAAATCGGTATGTGTAAACATATAATATGAGTATGCAAATTAGATTAAAAACGTATGTTTATAGTTGGTACAGGGGTACTACAACTTCACCCTTGTGTCCATTTCTCCATTAGGACCAGACCTAAGCCGCGCTTCGGCGTTACATAGGATAAGTTATCATTACAGGCAGAGTGGCTTACATTCTACGGACCACAGGTGCATAGTTGCACCACTTTGCATTTTCCCAGGTTTAAAGTCATTCCAATCACCAGTACCCAATCTTCTAGGGATTTTGGCCTGTCTGTAGCCTGTCAAAGTCTTCCGAGCGCTTTATTGCCCACCAAATCTTCACATCATCGGAGTAAGAAAGAGCCCGGCAGTCTAAACCGCATTGCATGTCAAGAACATCAGCGGCTCCAGGAGAGAACCCTGTGATGTTCATGGTGCCTAAATGTGCCAGAACGATCGGATATGATTGACTTTGGTGCATCATTCCATTTAGTTTGGGTAGTGTTCCAACGGTGACAGAAGCGGGCTACCAGTACCCTCCTGACTTATTTTGTATGGGAGGACATCATGCTGAACTCCGTCAAATGCCTTCGCGAGGTCGAGGAAGATCATGTGGACTGAGACATTGACATACCAGAGTGATGTCCGATTTTCCAAGCTGACAGTAGATTTATCACACAGGATCTACGTCTCCTAAAAGTTTATTGTGCCTCGTGGAGTATGTTAGTCCTGTCGAGGTGTTGCCTAATGCAATCATCAATCTGACTTTTCAGCACTTTTGATACCATAGGGAGTAGTGCTGTTGGTCTATAACTCTTGGGATCATGTCGATCCCCACCTATGAAGATAGGAGAAAGGCTGGCCTTCTTCCGCTTTTTTGGCAGCTTCACTGAATCCACGGAGTGTCGATACAGGTCACATAAGGGCCTGCAGAGAGCTTCAGTGCATTGCTTCAGAGCGAATGGCAGACTGTCATTACAATATGGTACTTTCCAGGGGTGAGTTTCTATAGACTCCGTTATATCGTTGAGAGGTTTGTTTGGTGTGAACGTATTCGGTTTGCGCATGGTAGCTTAGTAGCGTAGCCCTTATGACTTATACCGGTAATATCTACAAGGCTGTTTAGCTGTATTTTATTGACGGAACAGATTGTTTCAGCCATTTCTAAACTAGTGAGGTACTGACCGCTGGGACCTCCTAAGGCACTTACCCACTTGTTGATAGGTCTTTTTTCCGGCATAAATCAGCACATGCTCCTGAGGTTTTCCAGGAGTTTTCTGGCAAGGAATGGCCTCCTGTCACTCCTGACCCCAGTTTTTATTGGTTCATGAGCTCCAAATAAGTTTCATGGCTCTTGGACAGTTGCCAAGTAAACCAGCCTTTCCTCTTTGTTTGTTGGATAGGCAGCGTAAAACACTTCACTCATGAGGATCACTTCTTAGGTTGAAATGTGACTGATTCAGTTGTCAGCATGTCATCCTTGGTTTCGTACTTCAATTTCTGTGTTTTGGGCTTGAATTATGGTCTGATCCCAGTATTTTTGAAGGCTATCAACTGATTTGAAGGATTTTGCACTAGGAAATGGTATGAACCCAAATCTTCTGTTCTCAGTTTCGTTTCTGGTAGACTCCCTTTCCACTTTCTTGGGATAGAGGTGAGGTTTGTTTGAATTTTGGCGTGTCTATCTAGTAGAACCCATGTCGCATCGCTTGTATATGCCACCTCCAATCTTCAAACCAGTGAGCGTGCAGAAGTCTGTGGAGCGTTCTCCGTCTACATTCATTTCTCCAAGAGCTTCTCGATGCACGAGTTCTCCCTCCATAAAGTCTACTTTCAGTTTGGCCTGCGTTTATATCATCCACTAGGATTTCAATGTCTCCATATGTTGGATTTCACGGATTACTGTTTGCAGTTGCCAGTAGAATTCTTTTTTACTGTCTTGTTCTGCGTTGACTGTAGGAACGCAGCATTGGATAATTTTAACTTTCACACATTTTGAGTTGAATCCTGATGCCGTCATTCCGGAGGAGATCAGTTTCCACTGTATAAGAGCTTCCGATGTTACTGTTGACAATCTTATATCCACTGCTTCAGTTTGTTCGTGGTTGCCGTCTGGGTGATTGGGGTAGATTATTGACTCTCTAGTCAACAAGTTAAACAGTCCAGTTCAATTCTGTCTGCACTCACAGATTTTAGGTACTTGTGTGCTATATCTCCTCACATCTTTGGAAATCTGAGCAGAACTCTCAGCTTCGAACACTGCGTGAACATTCCGTGCCCATGCTTATTTTGGCTTACACTGGAAGAAGACGCATCGACTGGCTGGCTTCTCGAAAGTTTTCACCAGTCCACGTCGTCTCTTGTTGGCGACTCCATCGGAGTACTAGTTTATTTCCTACATTTTTCCTTGACTTTAAGGTTTCTGTAGATTTTGGTTTGTTTTTCTGAGGTAGGGTCGTTAGCCCCACGTCTAGCGATTCCCCTTTCTGTGGCCTCAGTACAGGTTAGTAATCTAGTGAAGTGTTAAAAAGAGCGAAGTTGTACCAAGAGATGTGCCGCATAAAAATGGGACCCGATAAAAGGAAAAGAACGGAGGAAAAAGCAGTGTCCTTCATTGGATTTGACTGTCACGCTAGTATGAACAGTAAGGGGACACAGCAGACTGTATTAAGAACATAGGACTCTAAGTAAATGTTCCTTAACAGGTAATCACGACGTCTGTCGTCGTAATAAAAGCTCCAAGGGCAATTAAAAAGGAAATCTCGTTGAAGGACAGCATAATAAATTCTATAATGAACTTAAAAGTACTTTTTATTCGAGTACACTTGACGTATGGACATCCTTGCTGACAAATCAGCTGTCTCTCTTGGTGATTAATTATAAATTTATAGTCTTACAAAAGTTTGGCGATGATCAGATATTATTGTTTCTCTGTGAATCTGTGTGACATTTTAAAACCTTATTTCAATATCAACGTAGGGTTCTTCTTTCCTTCCGTCATCTTCGATAAGCGGTATCCATCTGTGGCTAAAGAGTTATAAATCCTAATGAATTTTCAACCAGGTTTTCAATTGCGTTAATGTAAATTTATTTTGTTAGTCGTAGTAGGCTCTAATTCGTTAAAGAGGGATGCATTTTCGAAACAGCATTTATAAGAATTTTATACACTGAGGCAAACATATGTTTATTTTATACATTTTCAAGTAATTCAGGAAATTTAATGCAAAATATTGTCAAGAAGAATATTATCTCTCGGTACGTCTCCTTGATATTATTACGTTTAGTATACATAAATAACCAGTCAAATAAATAATCAGTCTAGATCCTTTATCATAGCTGATTTCTTGAATGGAAGTATGTAATGGATTCCGTTTCCACTCAAAAGCCTGCATAACACGTGATGTCAGTTGATGGTCTCCTCATCGTATATCTAATCTGTCTCCGTTACCGTGAGCAAATTTGTTGGGCAGTAGGCCTTGGGTAGGTTCGTTGACAATTTTTTTTCTCAATCTTTTCTGGTCTTTCGATCTTCAGTATGGAGCTAAGGCAGCTGTTGATAGAAGTCTGCAGCCTGTTGGAAATACTTTAGATGACTCTTCAAGCCCTTTAACTATACAGAAGAACTGACTTTACACTTATTGCACAGTAACTCAGATAAACTGTGTTATGAATCTCACACGTAACCCAACCGTTTGATTTATATAGGGGAAAGTGTAGGGGACTGTCTAGTGAGCTTGCTGTGCTGCTATATTTTGATTAGACTAGCGAATACGTATATCCTAATAGTTCTTCTCGTTTATATATTGTGTCCTAACGTTGTGCTTACTCGACACACACAACGTAAATCAGAAGACACTTGAGAAGGTGTAGGAATGTGTATTCTCGCCGTAATCAAAATTCAAAACTTGAGCGAGTACAAATGTATCAATTGTTAACACGCAAGATTTAGAGTAATAAAAAAATCGAAGTACAATTATACAATGAAAGTATGGTACGATGATGAGTAATAAAATGGGTCACTACAAGCTCAATAACATAACAAGTATGTGAATAAAAATCTAGGTTAACGAGAGAATAGTGTAACAGTATATTATAAAAAATGCAGTAATGAGTTATATTAATTAAACGGTTACTTGGTTATACGTAAAAGTCTAAGGCTATAAATTAATTATATAATTCACAGAAGAGTTCACCCCCGGAGTCGTGTCTACTAGTAGAAGTTGTGCACCGGTTGTAGAATAGTCTTCGGATGAGGATAAGAGGTTCCTGCAAAAATCCAAAGTATACAACACGGTTATGAATGTATCAAGTAGACAGTATAGACCAGCGAGAAGATGAGACGACCAACAGTACACTGTATTTCAGATTGTACCGGAGGTTATCTACATTCCAACATGAATCGTTTTAAGTAAAAGTTATGCACAATATTTCTAATTTCAACATCTAACAAAAAGTGTACAATCATATTGTTGCTTACTGCACAAAAGTTCAGTTTGTTTTCATCATTGTGAAACTCTCTAAAGAATTACACTTCAGTTCACCAAAGGCGTTTGCGAAATCGGGTGCAGGAACATTATCCTGTGTAACTACGGAGAGGAGGAGTCGGAGCTTTATATATATTTATAAGATTTGTTAGAAACGGTACCTTCGTCAAATCACTTGTTTTCCTTTACAAATATCTGAACAAGAATCACCAGAATTGGAAGTGTTAGATGCGATAACTGAATTTATTGCAGACGTATGTGTACAGTTCTTCTCGCAACTATGTTTATAAGTTCAATCCATGAGAATAAATCTAAACTCTATCAGATCAGATTAAATTCCACCACTCATTTTTCTATTTTGTGCTGAGACACTTTTCAACCTCTGAATACTTTCTGAACATATGCTTAAATATTTCATGAAAAATTCCCATTGTAACATGTAGAAAATCAAAACAAGTGATTCAGCGAAGAGACTTTTCAACGAACTTATTATCAAGCTGTACAATCGTATATATACGGTTTTTAAGAAATTATATCCGGTGAAGGAATTTATCTGAGTGTCTTCGTTCCCTTGAATTTTTACAGTGAGACTTTCGTTTTCTTCTTACTGAACAGAAATATTAGAGATTTAGGCTATGTTTGCGTAATTCTAGTTTAGCATTTATGTGAAATAATAATCAGGATGCATATGTAAAAAAATTACATCTTCATTTGAAAAGTAAAAGAATTTTTTAGACTTAAATAGACAAAAACAGATTGTTTGTAAAAAGCTGAGTCTTCAGAATGGTAGTAAAAGGGATTGAAGGATTTTTATGTGAATGTACAGCTTTTGTTCCTCTACCTGGATAGTTAGAGCTTCAGCAGTGCAGAACAGCAGACAGCATATTGTCTTTGACAGGCTGATCTCCGCTTTTTAGACAAACCTAAAGAAGGAATTTGTTCAGATGGAGTAGGTAGTGTCGAAAAAGATATATGAATTGCTACAGTGCATATGGAGCATCTGTTAACTTCCTACAGCCATGCAGGACAGTGCTCCTGAACACTTGTGGATGGGATACGTGTTGAACAACCTGCATATCTTGTTACATAGGAGTAGGTGAATTAGACTCATGGACAAGACTTCATTCTACAAATTAGATGAAGATGTAGGAGAAGAGAAAGCAAACACAAACTGTGTGGGGACATCAGGGAATTTACTAAGAGTTTTGAATAACTTGGGTCTCTCACTCACTTGGGGTATAACAAATTCTGACTATCTGTCACTTACTGAGGAGCAAGTCATTTGAAGCAGAAAATCTCTGGCAACGATTCCGTTAGAGTTTTAAGA
Source organism: Trichobilharzia szidati (assembly GCA_944472155.2). Taxonomy (NCBI): domain Eukaryota; kingdom Metazoa; phylum Platyhelminthes; class Trematoda; order Strigeidida; family Schistosomatidae; genus Trichobilharzia; species Trichobilharzia szidati. The sequence goes on from OX235272.1 coordinate 31,671,143, forward strand.
TGTGTCAACAAAAAGCGTCGGCACATTTCACTGCTATACGTCTACGTGACTTTGTATTTGCAGTGGAATGCTCGCCGATCGCGCATATGGTCCGAGGTTCGACCTCCGACCGACGCACTCCTTTACCTCGCTAAGCCAGAAAAAAGACTGGCGAAAGAAGAAGGTTGGGCATGAGGCTAGCAACCTCATCCCGTAAAAAGTAAACACCAATGCTACCGAAACTTTGAGCCTCTAGTCTGAAGCCCTATGTTCCACAGGGAATGTATAGGAATAAATAATATATGATTTCGTCGTATGGCTTTCCAAAATCACTTCGGGTTCTCATATTTACTGACATGACAATCAAAATAATTAATTTTCATGTTTACTACGACAAATGTGACAGAATATCCCAGGAATCCATTGAATTTCTTGACTGTACATTAGTCCTTATTACTTTGTATTTCATGAACAATGCATATCCAAAACACTGGACGAGTAGTTCTACGAGGGAGCCCTTTCCAGAAATTTCAATTTCTTCGACTAAGCCATAGCATTAATATTACAATGTGTCTGGTAAAAGGGAATAATTAAGAAGGAGATGAACTGTAATAAACATAGTTTTTAATATTAATCAACACACAAAAGAAGTTGAGTAAGTTTAATGTAGCTAAGTAACTGGATTAATAGTTTGATAAATGAGTTGTAATCAGAAGGCACACAAAGTCAGATTTGGTGTGATAGTATGTGGTAAATTCAAAACTAGATGAGTTACACTTTATTGAAGTAGAAACAAAGTTATTTAATTCCATGGGGGCTCAAACCCAGTGCCTGTAGTTTAGAGCTCCAATCAATCGACGGGAATATCCAAATTGAATTTAATAATTATTAAGACCCATTGCACAATGCGTGGCTCTCGTGGACCATGTGGTCTTGTGTATAACTCTTTGGCGTTTGAAACTAAGGGCACTGGGTTCAAACCTCGGTGGGAAAACTATCACACGTCCAGCCGGTGAGGCCCAAATAGGACGAAGTGTGCACCTTGGATTTCACTGCTAGTAACCATCCACCAACTGACTTCAGGTAGAAACAGTGTTTCCATAGTGATTATAAAATAATCACAAACTTGTTTAACTGAAGTAGGGATTGTTCTTGTTGGTGAAGGTGCTGTAATGGTTGAATTATAGGAAGAAGATATAAATGAAATGGTGTTTCATGTGAAACTGACAAGATTGGGGTTGGGGTATTTTTAAATTATTAGAATAACTGACATTGTGCTTAGCGAAAGTGCATGGACTATTTTTGGTTTCGCATTCATGGTGATAAAGTACTTGAAATTTAGTAGGACTGATACAAGTTGTTTTAAAGCTAACAAATTCAAAGGATGAGATTTTACATGAGAAAGCTTGGTAATGTAACACTGTTTTACACTGTTATTGCATTAGAACCGAGCTGTAATGACTGAATTTGATAACAGACAGGTCAAAATGTGCGTCGGTGGCACAGTGGTTAGGACTCTCGCCGACCATGCACATGGTCCGGGGTTCGATCCCCTGCCGACGCACACCCGATATCTATGGTCGGCCTGCAAAATTTGGGCTACCGATATCGCATGCTGAAAATTCCATACTTGTAACAAAAATACTGTGTGGAATCAAGCTGTAATCAAAATTAAATTAAAAATTAATAGAGTAGAAATATTCAATGGATTGGTTATCTTTGTGCAGAAAATGGTAAGGCAGAACTCTATGGTACTACCGGAAGTTTTAACCACATTCAATTACAGTATACTCACATATAGTTTGGAATACGAAGGGACAAATATTTTAAAGATCTTTGTTTCTTCTTCAACGGCTCCGTTTTATTTTAGACTTCATACACTAACTTTAAAATTCCATTTTTTTGATGACAGACTCTTCACTGTGAAAGTGTCATCCACATATCTCCACCATATTTTTGGATGGGATGAAATGTATTAAGAACTTTATTTTCACAGCTACCCAAAAAGATATCTGCTAAGATTGGGGAAGTTGGTGATCCTATTGCTACACCTTCTGTATGTCTGTATATCTTGACCTGGAATTTAAAGGTAGTGAATGTGAGGCATAAGTGAATTGCTAAAATAATTTTCTCATTGGGAAGAAGAATCCTATGTAGGTTCTTAGATGCCTCAGATGTACGTATGCATCCTGTACGTTTCCTTAGTGATTTTTCACCACTTAGCACACTCAGACAGGCTCATGACATATCATGGTCTAATTAGACAACCTAGGCCATCGAACAAGAGTAAAATCCTACTCAATATCCTACCACTTAAGATGTAGCAGACAGAGTTTAAATAGATAGACACCTATTTAATTTGTCTAGAACGATAATGAAACTAAAGTAAAACAATTATTTGTGGTATGTACAGTCTGGGGTTATTTTGCCTAATTCCTGTACCCTCATCTACATATAAATGGCCTGGATACAACAGACATCAATGATAGGGCTTCTTCTATCCACACAGTGACCACTGTCAATCAGATGAGACAAAATCGGTTTTCTTAGAGATTCTGTTTGATGTCTTAGGAACCATGAAGGAAAGTGCTCAGTAATGCTTCGTTTAAGCCAACTAATTACTCACCCTATACAGACTTCATCAAATTAGATGTTAGATATGTAAATAGAAACAAAATTTAGTAACTAGTCTCATAAGTAAGATATCATTACTGGTGAGCTTTAAAATCATACACAGATGTTGGCTGTAGTGGCATATATATTCAGTATCTTTATCAAAAATTCCTAAATCTGGTTTGTCACCGACTCCAGTTTGAATGGTCAGTGCTCCACGCAAAAATTTCATAATTTAGGGCAATACGGTAGCATATGGGAGGTGAATCAAGATCACTATTTGCAATCTACAGAGTTCTAGTCAAGATTTCACCAAAGCTGGCTGTGGAAATGAAAATTTTTAGATGTGAATATGGAATCTACTTGATGCCAAAAAAGTGATCAAGACACCGAGCATAAATGCGTAAAACAACACACTACAGATTGATTGATATTAGTAGTTGTATTCAGCTCACACCAAGTAGTGGTAGGCAGTGATATGCACTATTTTACCACTCTGAAATATGTTGAGGCAATTTCACGTTCAAGAGAGTTTGGCAAAAGGTTACTCCACAGTTTGCCCTGAACTTTTCAGTTTAATGGCAATCGTACTTCGGTCTTTCACAGACCCCATATGAAATGGAATAGACCAAATTCTGACATCTAGTGAGCTGCAGTACTCATTTTAATGCTCATCAATATGTCGTATATTCAGGTGGGTTTTTAATGCTGGGAACATCCTCTTAACACGGAAATGTGATGGTATGGTATCCCGTCAGCTTGTATCGTACGCTTCGAAACAACTACACATTTATAGTGACTTCCACTCGTAAAAACACATTTGATTACATTAATGTGGAAACGAATGCTTACGCATCGAAACGTTCATTGCGATTGAAATTAACATTTATTTATTATATCTACATAAGTCCTGTGAAGTCGACCGAAACATCTCAGTGAGCACATGTGCAGAACTGGTGACAAGTAGTAGGAGAGGCGATAGTAAGAGAGGTACTTCCACACAACACCTGGTGCCTTTTCTGAGTGATACTTCTGCTAGGAAAGCTGAGGCGAATGGTGTAGTTTGTGGAGGAGGTCACGTGTCCTCCTGATGTTTGCTATTTTAGTCACTTCCTCCACAGGAAAGGTGGTCGAAAGTTATAGGGGTAGGGCTTTGTTTCTTTTGTCCCAGAAAGACTGCATGTACTCGGAATACAAAACGCGCAGTCTGTGTACTTCCATTACGGAGGGTAGCCCAAGTAACAAAGCCGATTATTGCATCAGATGAACAGTCAGCAAAATGTAGTTGTGTGTAAATGAGAAATTGTGTGTCTGGAATCAGTACCTGTACGACTAAAATACGGCAGTAAACAAATCGGTAAATATACATTTTTAGATAAGGATTTATGGAGTCCTGAACACTAAGGTAGTACGGTTTCTGTCAGATGTTACAGATGGGCTCACCATGCATAACTTTTGTTTATTCATAATGAATGAGGGCTTTTGTGCATTGAGGTGGTTAGAAGGCTGTCAATTAAAAGTATCATAGTGGAGTGAAATTCTCGACTATTGTAAGCCGTAAAAACCAAAACTTCGATTGCAAACCTTTATTTGAAATCTGTCATAATACTACGGGTTATTTAACAAATTAACATCAGAAATTAACAACTAGATACAAAATTTCAGCTAAACACATTTATGTATTAAATACTTCCACGTGATGTGTACTTCATTTGAACATCTATTCCCAATCCAACTACAGGATAAATATCAAACCAGCGAGTAAAACACTTATGCCCACCAGTGAAGTCACCTGAAAATGAAGAAGAAAAATCTAGTAAAGCTAAGGATAAGCAACAAAATATTATCTGAATAGCGAAGCTGATGTATCTATAAGCAGGCGATGACTTCGAAACGACCGAGGTCTAATTTGAACATCATTACTGAATTACCTCTTGTTACATTTTAAAGTTTATTTAAATAAACTTAAATTTCAGAAACATGGAAAAGTGCTTCTAAATGAAATCTAGTCAAGGTCCATCGTCTAGTGGAAATATGCATTAGTGAGTGATAATAAAAGGCAATAGGAGGTTTTGCATCAACTGGAGGATTTGTTGATGGAAATTGTTCATGTGTGTACATTGTGATAAATGAGGCTATCTTGATAAAACACAGCATACAGGTATTCCATAATTAGAGGAATATACCAGTTTGAGTTATCCGTATTAAGTGGGTTGAAACAATAACAATTTATTATTACAATATCTCCTCTGATATTCGCTGCTTTCATTCAGAATTCCGTAAATAAAGTGGCTGGTGTGAAATGCAAATTGTCAAACCATATCCAACTCACTAATATAGTGTCTAAATATTAAACAAAAATACAGTGGAAAAGACAGAGGAAATAATTGCTTCTATTAAGATGACAATGAACACAAACATATATTAGAAACGCAAGGATATTGTAAAGAATCTCGACAAAATGGAAATAAAACAGAAAATCGTAGGGTAAAACTACACAAAAAGATCTGAAATACCATGACACAAGCTATTCCAAACCTTTAAGGGCGGAAATTATATCATCCGCAAATCGACACGAAATGGTAGGAAATATGGAGTCAAAACCGACTGGAAAAATAAATCCACTATTCTACAAGCGGATATTAGCTAATAGAAAATATATCAGTGTCACACAACTATCCCTCGATTTCGCGCGCCACCTCATTTTTAGTTGCATGATATCTGTCTGTAGTTATTTATTCATGTGCACAAACAAGGTCTAACTTCACTTCTGATATGGATTGATATCTATCGGGTTACTGGATTCACAAGCGGAGTGAAATCAATTTCAGATAAAAACGAGGAATATTTGAACTCACTGGGTGCATTGGCTAGACAATACATAATAGAAGTATATTCAAATAACAGTGGATTCGTTTGAAATTGTGAATTTATTGAGAATGTGTTTCAATAAATAACGCATTCAATAGTGAATTGACTAATCGTAGTTGTTTGAATAGACATAAGCTAACAAACACTCTTTTTATGTCATCGGCTGTCTCATTTCGTGATTATTGACAATAAACTTGTTGTCTATTGTCAACAGGGGATTGTTAGATATTGTTTTCATTTTCATCTGAAATTGAGACATAGATGCAAATGGGCACCAAGAGGCACATCACACAAAATGAAGGGAACATCAGTGCGGGAGAATGAGGAATAAAATAAATCAGGAGGAGCATTACGAAAACCAGTAAGCATACTTATCAAGAGCAATCAAAAGAAGGTTGATTCAGACAGCTTGTTTCGCGAAGGAGGAGAAGGGACTAAATCCCGCCATGTTCATCATTGTCTTAGATTTCCATCCTGAATGGACAAGTAAGGTGAGCCAACGGTTCATCAGAGGCACGAAAACAACGTACTAATCACAATGTCAACCGTCAAAAATGATTCCGCAAGTAGGCTGAGGCGAGAACATAGAATGGACTGTTGTCATAGTGCTTTAGTAGTCTGAAACAACAACATTTCATAGCGATGATAAATATTAATGTTTTAATTGAGCTTGATGAATACAATGTTGACACGTGATTTCAAACTGGCTGAAAGCAAGGAATTGTCGCATCTCAGGAAGAGTCGGAAACAGAAAGACGCATTGAGTGTGCAAAAGGTGGCCAGATGTACACATTTCGAGGTTATCAATTGACGTTAAGCTAATGTTAAGCAAAATGAGGATTATCTATGACACAGTGACATTTGATGAAATCTAAAGCCGCTCATTCTGATGATGTCTGAGATCCCACAAAAGGAGTCCAGAAAAGGGAACAGAGGCTTATGTGACACAACTGTCCCTCACCTTCTGGTGCCACTTCATTAATAGTTGCGTGATATCCATCTATAATTATTAGGTTTTGTGCACAAACAACGTCTACCTTCGCTTTTGACCTGCATTGATATTCATCAGGTTACTGGATTCACAAGCGGAGTGAAATCAATTTCCGATAAAAACGAGGAATATATGAACTCACTTGATGTACTGGCTAGACGATATAAAATAAAAACTCATTATATTAACAAAAGATTATTTTTTGTTACGTATTTTGGAGGGAATATTTAGCGTTATTCATGCATTTTTAATGATGTTTTTGCAAGATTTAAATGTTTGTTCGGTGTTTAAGTACAGAATTAATACTATGAATCATGTTACAATGTGGACACCATTCTAGCTATCTCGATATCACGATGCACTTTGGATTCTTGATATTGTGTGATTGGCGGTAGTTGGTAGGATTCCTTTATACTTATATCAAGGATTCTTTGAACGTAGGCTTCCTGATAGTTGTCACTCGTCAGCAAGACTTACCTACAGCCTTGAAAGAATTCATGTCCCTTCTGAGACTCGAACGGGCGTCACCCAGTGTCGCAGTCAGAGACGTTACCACTGAGCTATTCTGGCTCATAACTGAGCTCCTGTATGATTGTATTGGATACCTGATTGGACGCTAGTTAATGACTAGTGTAATTTGTCTATTCATTGACTGATAGAATTTAGTCTGCACCGAACAAAAGGCTTAACAATTTACAGTAATCACTAACATTTAGTGTCCAATCAAAATGTTTTTGTCTTCTGGTTTTTTGCTCTTGTCTTTCTTCCTCAATTCTTTACCTAAATGTGGAGGCATTTGATTATCTTAGTGTGATGTCTGCGATTTGTTTGTTTCACCTCTCTTTATTGTCTCATGATATTTTTATTGCCTTTTTCTGCTGCGTTTCCTGACTATTTCGGTCCTATTACCGCCTACTGCAGTATCAGTCATGTAGGAGTCTAATGTATCACTGTCTATTTTTCTTTGCTTTCATGTGAACACTGTTTTATTTATGCATTTGGAATCGTCCTTTTAATTCCTTTTAACGCTAGAAATGTCTGTTGTTTACTGGAAGACGTTTTAAGAATATCTTTCGTGGAAATATCTTATTGATTTTTGTTAATAATCGAAGTATATTTTCCATTTTTGACATTTCATCACTTTTGAATTCTCAAACTAACTTACATTTTATATTCCATGTTCGGGCAAGCCTGATAAGTTAAATTCAATATGTATTTGAATAGTAGGCTATCGTTTTAAAAAAGTTGACATCGTTTCCATTTAACCTTGTGAATGATATTTAAATAAAATTGAAAAATTATTCGAATCCACTGTATTTTGTTGCTGACTCGGTTGTTGACATTTTTATACCAATTTCATTTTGACTTTGATAGTATACCGATTTAGCTAAACGTACAGTGAACACTGAGATTTGAATTCAAATCATTTGAAGACAGTGAGGTATTCTTTGATCGAATTAGAGCAACATTCCAAAGAAGAGTACCTACTTTTATTAGTTTTCGTCTGAAAGTATTTGGGTGCATGTACATGAACAGCATTTCGCCCAAAACTGGCCAACAGAAGTATCTGAAAGTTTGCTGCGTTGATCACTTAAAGAAATTGAAATGAATCACTTTTCTCTGGATAAAAATGGATTGCAAACATGTTATTTTGCGAAGCGAATCTCAGTTGGGATCATCTTTTCTCTAGTCACGTTTAGCAGCATATTTTTGAAGGTAATAAATACACTGTTGTTATACTCCTTCCTGGCATAATGTAGCTACATAAATAACACTGTCACAATCTTATATTTGATGTTATTGCGAAGCTACCAATTGCTGAAGTCTTCATGATGTAGATGCAGCACGCGTTTACCTAACCTGTCATTAAAATTAAGACATTTGTTAACGTTTTAGTTGGTGTTTTATGTATGATACAACTGTGAGATTCACTTTGTTTGTGACCTACGTAAAAAAAGTAGTTAGAAGCGAGTGAAGTCTTATTTTTTGTCTTAAGCATAAAGCGGACATCGTAGATGTTCATTCCTATGAATTGTGAAGCACGGTATTTCTCATCCTGGTCTAAATTTCAACTGACATCTGTTTCTTGTTATTATTAGCCAACAATGTTCGTTTAATGCTAGACAGCAGTTTTAATACTTAGATAATACATGAAGTGAAAAGCAGTATTTAACTTGCCATTAAAGAGCGTCTTTGTGATAAGGAAAAAAAGAAAGCAAGATACTTACGCTGTCCCACACTTTGCCTGACATTCTCCCACACTCTTAAAGTTATTTCCATTTCCCAGACAACCGCCATATATAAATGTTTCACATTTTTCTGAGGATGGATTATAAAAGAAACGTATGAAAGAGGCGCGGCATGGACCAGTTTCGGGATCCAATTTGCAGTCATCTAAAACATTCAACAATTTACGAAGCATTAGCAATTGTATTACTATAATTCAGTATAAAGTAGTTCACCATTAGAGGGTTTTTACATATTTAGGCAAACAGTAATGAGACAATGTTCACTGTGTACAACGTGTACTTGTATTATTTCGTCTAAGACAACTATAACTGATGAAGCTGCAACACGAATGATCTTTCTAAACGAATTCACCACAGCAAAATGCCTTCTGTTTGACTAATTCACTTGAGTAGTCTATTTAATTTGAATGAAAACGAAGCTGTGACATTTAATTTGTTAAAATGTACATGTCAGTTACGAACTTCTGTAAAGTACACATTTTAATGAACGTGATGGTTAAGTCAAATGTATTACCTCAAGTGTTGACATGACATTTGACTGAAGATTCAATGTTCCAGTGGATCTGTGTATATGAGCACACATGCTTCAGCATTGAATGAAAGTGCAACTTGAGGTTCAATATTTTGCGATATACGGGATAACACCGATCACAAAATACCTGAATTCAGTTTTAACATCTTTATAGTCAAACTAGAGCCCTTGATTCATTCCTCTGCCAAGAACAAGAAAACTTTAAATCTGACTTAGTTAATTGCCGTTATTAAACATGTAGGTAGCAAGAATGACTGCTCACACATTATCACAGAGGGAGAGAGACAGTTACTAAATAAATTGGTAAATGAGAACTGGTGATAAATACGTGCCCAAATGAAAAAACCGAATTCCTGTTCATCAGGGGTGACGACAGAGAAAAGGTAAATGAAATCTCAGCTGGTAAACAGAACTTTTACACAGTGAAAAATTTAAAGGGCATAGTACAATGTAGACCGAACAACAAAAGAGGCTATCAAGTTTATAAAGGATCCTCGAATCTGTGGTCTTAATGTTACTGTTCGCAAATGTTCTGAAAATGGAAAGGGCCAACAAACTGGGAATTTAGTAGGATGTTGGGAATCCAGTTAACGTCTTCAAATAATTGACAACTACTTATGCTATGAATGTAAATTTCTAGTTTAGCAGTAAAATTTTTAAGCAGGTGGTGGGGTTGGCGATTTGTTCATGAGTGATGATACATTTGTGATTTATCAAAACGAAAATAACAGACTTCTGAAAGTCTCTCATTTCAGGGAAGTTCCAGCAGTCATAATATTCACATGTGGAGATAAATCCTAAAGTTAAACTGTTTATTTCAATATGACTGGATCATCATTTATTCATGTGTGCATCGATTTTACTGACACGGTGATGACATGAACACTTATATATGCACCGATGAGAAATGCAATAAAATTCATAAACGGTTCAATATTAGCACACCTGAAGGAAATAAATCACAAAGACATTAGTGAACAATCGTTTTGCATCGTCTCTTATGTACCTAACAATTTCAAATATATGTTAGACACAGAATGCTCCGAACAACAGAAGTCGTGGTCAGCGTAACAACGTTAACAATGTAAACACTGACGGTTTTGAAAGTACTGACAAAAATAACATATGTGGCTATAAATAATGATAACGCTTCTACTGGTAATTACTTACTTCTATTAAATTTGCCACTGAAACAAAATATTAAATGAATTTTGAATGAGTTCCATGTTGTGCTTATCTATTAGAAATCAAGACAGATTATGAGTAAATAAGGGTTGTGTCATTTTGAAAGTAACTCATGAATAATCATAGATTGAACCTAATATTTCTGATCATTGAATAGAGTAGAGCTTTGAAATTTTGCAAATATTGACTCTCTGCTTTCACTCGCTCGCAAAATGCACCTGAAACATAATGAATTACACGTAGTTTCCCTTTTCATTCGGCTTTACTAATTAGATCTATTACCTACTTGGGAAGCATTGTTTCAACTACAGGCCGGCGGAACTGACGAGGATATCAAAGCAAGAATCGGAAAAGCAAGACAAGCTTTCACTACTCTCAAGTCTGTGTGGAGGTCAACAACATTCAGCGTCAAAAATAAGATCGGGATTTTCAACTCCAATGTGAATTCAGTACTACTATACGGATCAGAGACTTGGCGTGTCACAAAGAGCACCTCAAACAAGCTACAGACATTCATTAACAGATGTCTTCGCTCAATACTCAAGATCAGATGGCCGGAAAGGATCAGCAACAAAGATCTCTGGGAGCGAACCAACCAGGAACCGATTGTGAAACAAATAGGCAGGAAGAAATGGAGATGGATTGGCTAGCCATACTCTGAGGAAACCATCAAGTGACATCACTAGACAAGCCATTGCTCGAGTGGAACCCGAAAGGGAAGCGGCGAGTTGGTCGTCAGTGCGAGGGTGGGTGACTTGGAGGAGGTGATGTGAAGAGGAGATGAAAACGTGTGGGCAGACTTGGAGCCAGGTGAAAACTCTAGCAGAGAACCGAACGCAATGGAGACGCATGGCTGAAGCCCTATGTTCCTCTAGGAACTAAAGGAAATAATAATAATTAGATCTATAAATAACTGCTCTTGAAAAAGCGAAGAACAGTTGGAAAGGAAACGGCTTTGCGGATCATTTGACTGCCGTCAGATTTCAAGCCATATTTTCAGTTATTGATGGAAAGCTTCGAGCAGCAGACAAGAGGAGAGGAAATTAACTTTTATTAGATGTTGGAAGTATAGCAACAAATCAATTGCAAACGTTATGTGTTGACTTATTAAAACATTACTGAAAGTAACTTCTGCCAATTCATGACATAGCGCGACCACTTCGCAATGTCTTATTCGATGGGTTACTGCCTCATCTTTGACCTGCTGTACCCTACTAGTCACGGCTTCCCACTAGAACCCCAGGTTAACTGCCTGAATAGGGCCAGTCGCTAGTGAGCATCAGATTAATTATTGAAATAATTGAAACTAACTTGGAACGCTTTCAAAGATAATTATACGTGAATTGGAAATACCTGCTTTGACACTTTTGTTTACATTCTTCTTCCGATTCGAAATTATTTTCGTTACCATAACATCCACCATAGATGAACATAAGACATGAACCAACAGTAGCATTATAATAAAATCTTTTATTGATGGCTTTACATGGGCCTTCATCCTCTTTATAAAAACAAACACCTGAAAGCAAACAAACCGTAGTTTATTCGTCACCCACTCGGTGTAAATAAAGTCACACGGTCAAATTTCATGCATTTGTCAATGATGAATATTCCGTTGAAGCAAAATGATTTAAGGAACACTTACTATTCCACGATGATGAATATGTTATCACAGACAGAATGAGCAAAAGAACTCTTAAAATGTTAAAGAACATTTTATTTCAAAATAAGTTAGTTCATTTATATATATATATATGTTTCTACTGCTTAAATAGACATCAGCTGACAAAGTTGTTATAAGTGATAGTGTGCTTGAGTTTACAATCAATTTCGAACTAAATTGTTGTGTGCTTGTATATATCCGTGTGCATAGCTACGCACAAAGCACGTGTTTATTTATGTGTACTTTAAAATTCATTTCAATGACATGAGTTGTATAAGAGCCTCAAAGCACAATAAATCATGACTTTGTAGTTTGCTTTCTGCGAGTAAGAATTTCACTTTTCCATTGAACAGTTTTTCCATAAAACGATTAACAGAATTCAATTTTCCAATCTGCAAGAGATATCTGCAACATGGTTTAGAAAGAGATTACAGGATTTATTTAGTTATATTTATCACTTAACTTTGGTGAACTCTTCATTCGAGTGTTGAGAATTTATTTGGCTTCTAGATAGGTTTCATTCTGAGTGGTTATTAGTCAGAATATTATTCAGTAGTTAGTTGGTGGCGCCTTAATAAATGTCTGTCACATGCAAAGGGCACTGTGCGTAACCTTCTAGTCTACAATCCTAGATTCATGCTTAATAATAGTTTAGTTAAATCCGAGAATAATTTTTCCTTGATTAGAGGTTTATGCGGGAGGGCATTACTTATTGCTACTCATTGTTTGAAGACGGAAATTAGTTCTTCTTCAAGCTATCTTGAACTACAGATAAGTCCGACTGAGTAGCAGTGAAGGAGCGTTTTATATTTGTTGATAACATCTGCTGATATTTACAGCGATCGGTTACCCTTATGAGTTTCAGTAAAACAATAAAAAGGCATAATTTACCTAATGTACGTAGTATATTTGCGAAACAATTTTAGGAGATTTTGATCACAGGCGTGCCTGTCACATTTATATTTAAATGAAGGCAACGGAGCATTGAGGACCAAAGTTTTCATGAATATATGTCAAATGCGTACGTTTCACAGTCACAGACAATAGGTAGCATATGAGATGAGAAACACAACGATGGTGAAAATATTAATAGGTGTAATGACCCTGACTTCTGAATTTAGTTTGTAAAGCCTCGTTCACTTTAGAATACACAAAGTAAACAGCTTTGAGCCTTTCAGTAACTAGAACTTCACCCAACTGAAATATATGAAGCTAACATGTTTTATATATGGTTTTAAGGCACTAATCAATTATTTAAACCTTCTCTATGATGTGCCATGCAATAGATGGCAATATGCATCTGCTACCAGGGTTAATGGAATCGGGAGATTTTATTTCTTCTTGAATTCACTCAGAAATGTGTTCTGTTCTGTATAGATCAATGAGTCTTCCTCGTGTAAATGTGACCACGCATATATGGAACATGGAATGTGGCACTGTCATTTGAATACTCTGATGTTTCACAGAAAAGCATTCATTTTGTCTTATTTGTTATTACTTTGAAGGCATGAGAAATTCCCATGCCATGTAATTCAAAACACATAATTCAGTGAAGAAATATATTTTCATGAATTCACTTCCATGCTGTACAATTATTCATGGTTATTCACTTGTACAAAGTTAATTGACAACAGAGGCCAAAGTTTATTGGCAGTTGGTAGCGAAAAATCTCTAAATGTATGAGTAAGATAAATTTTCGAAAAATTGAGAATAATCATACGAGGTCAGGGGGTTGGCAACAGACTAGTTTAGATCACCTTGAACCTGTCTTGATAATTCAGTTTTAGAACCATGATTGTTCTTACCTCATAATATTTTCACCGTCATTTTTTCTTAACTCACTGGCTGCCTATTGTTTGTGATCGTGACAATAACCCTAAATGTATTAGCTTTTAAGCGAATTTATGGAAATGAGAAGTGCCTGTTTCAATGAATCTGTCTCAACTTTGCTGATTGGCATAGCGTTATCCAGTGATTTGCATCAACTTATTTTTCAAGGAGGGTTTTATTAGCGAGAATAGGCCAGTAACAATAAAGAGGCTGCGTTTGCTATCCTCATTCGCGGACAGTCAACTAGCATACCTTATTTCGAGTGTCTGTGGGCTGCATGACCCATTCAGTTACATTACTTCATTTCTGATTCACATAAAACACTAATAGAACACAGATAAATTCGTACTGGACCAACCTGTTGACGAAAATACTCACACATTCCTTGCTATTTATGTATTTGGATAGATCAAAAACAACAGTTTGTGCAGAATAAGATTGCACAATCATTTATTTCATTGGATTCTCATCAGAAGCTTACAAACCAAAGACGTTATTAATTTTAAGTACAGAAACAATTTAAACATACTTGCAATTTTCACATTACGTAAATTGACAAAGAGTTCAAGTCTAAAGTAAGGAAAATCAATGTTTGCGTACAATAGTAAAGCCGTTACGTATTAATGACAAGGAGTAAAAGACAAGGACTACGTAATCAAACGAAAGAGATATTAAAGAGATTCATTAACCAAGGCAGCGGAAGATGGATAATTGCTTCTTTCTGAACACATAAATTGGGTTTTGGGTGCTTGATAGAGATTGCCTGAGTAAACTTGAGGAGTACTGAGTTATTCTGTCTACTGATAGTTTTATAGGATTTCGTGATGTCCACCTCATGACTCGTGTCAAGATGTTGCCCGGAAATGGCACTGTTGAAGGCATTTGTTTCCTAGAGACGTAGGCCTTTCGATACATGTTCAGAAAATTTGATGATTGCCTTTCTTCCTGTTCTCCAAACGTTGATCCAGACATGAAGTAATTTCGACGTATAGATAATAACTCCAAAGATCACTGTCATTAGTAATATTTCGTTGAATTTCAGTTGCTTAGTAACGAATGAGTTTGTTCTTGGAATGTAAACATTTCACAAGTTATCCACTGTGGATAATTAAACTGGATAATTTTTTTTGATCTAGTCGACGGCTTCGAATCTCAGTAAAAATCAAAATGAATTCCGAAGAGTACATATAATATTTGGAATCATTAGGAAGGCAGAGTTCCATATTCACTTCAAGGATAATTAATTCACAATAGATATTTCCCTTCCGATTCTCTCGATAATAAAATTTTGTGTTGTAGATAAACTTTGGATGAATGTAGGTTATGCAGATAGAATTTCAATTACGTTATTTTTGGATGGCCTATTTTTTATTTCCATTTTTACGATGGAGTGAACAAAACTGTTGATCTCCAAACTGAAAACTTACCGAGGTTTGTCAGTCAAGATATTTAAATTTCATCCGAAAACATTTTCATTGTGATCACATTTTTCGAATCGAAAGCCTTATGGTTTATTTGAAGGTGGTCATCTAAAGACCTTGAAACAAGCAGAAATCCATCTTATGAATTGTGAAGATACACAAGATTACTGGTATTGGTATATTGTTTCTAAAAAAACACGGAGTGGTGCTGATTGATGCAGCCATCACTTTCCATGGTTGATTGATCACTTTCTCGAAAAAATAATCATCTGATTTCATTTTTAATGACAGAATCAAGGTCTCATTCTGTTTTGAATATTTCTATTCCTTCTCAGACTTACAACAAGTAAATTCTGTAAGGTTCAATTGTAGTAGAGACCTGGGACTGAAAAATATTTTATATTGTTCGATAAAATATTTTAAATTTAAAGACAAGATTTCATTTTGGTGGAGAATTAAATTTTGGTATTGCATATTTAACTGTCACTATAATAAGCATTTGTGTCATAACATGTAGATGGATTGATACTTCATTTAATCACACGATATCAATTTCATAAACACACGTATTAAAATTCAAAGTCGGTTCTTGTGCGTAAATTCACGTTTCACTTGCAATGAAAGACGCATGTATTATTGGCACAGATGTAAACGCCATTTTGTTTCTGTAAATTTAAAGAGTGATGGTTACCAAAACTTTTGTTTTGTTTTAGTCCCATGAATATTTAAAATAAATTAGAACATGTTAGATGAGTATGGATGGAAAGATGTTCAAGGAGTGATGAGATTGCTAACAGTGCAAAGATTCTTTGAAATAGTGGCAAATTTCAGATCAGATAAAATAACACTTTTAGTTGAACAGTATATCTTCTAAATTACATAATTTTGAAGTATTATTATTATTTATTTCCTTTAAGTTCCCAGTGGAACATAGAGCTTCAAACTAGAGCTTTAAGGTCTCATTAGCAGTGGTCTTTGTTTTTATGGGATGTGGTTGCTAACCTCATGCCCAATTTCGCCTCTTTACCAGTTTTATTACTGGCTTAGCGAGAAAAGTAGTGCGTCTGTCGGGGATTGAACCCCGAAACACCTGCGTGGTTGGCGAGCATTCTACCGCACTACCTGCAACGCAATCTTGAAATATGCAGACAGAGAACTGGTAGTTATGAACAAACGATAGGTGAGTTGGCATCATATTAAAATTCTATGAAATTCTAATGTAGAATAAAAATAATAATGATTTTCAAGTGTTGGTTTGTAGGGATTTGATTGGCTACAGGATTTTCATCATGAGCTGACATTAGTTAGAGAACCATTGGAAAACCTGGTAGTACTGGACAGCTGTTTCGTCCTAGTTTGGGACTCTTCATCAGCACGCACACACCGGGATTTGAACCCAGGACCTTCTGGTTACAAGGCGAGCTCGTATACCATTCTGAATTTTACTTTGCCTATATTGTAGAATTTTTATCGTGTTCTAGATAAAAGCGTACACAGCTTCTTTAGAATCGCTAAGTGAGGAAAAAATCGTTCGGAGCAACGTTGTCTAATCCACAGAACGCTCAAATAACCTCCATTTTATTTGGAAACTCCGTATCTACATGTCGAATACCTTTCGAAAATTGCTTTTAGTGCGAACTGCTTTTCAGATATGTAAGTGGATATTTAAAACATCATGAAATAAAATGGGTAAGATGCAGTTTTATGGATGGTAAAATGAGGTAGTTCAGTGGTTTAAGCAGTTCATCAAGATAGACTTTACTGTAGCAAGTTGCCTAAGTCAAAGGTATTTATGCAGTTAGTTTAACGGAGAATGTTCCCTAAGCAACCCTTCTATTTTAAATTTAGTCTGTTGTGAGTGTTTGACGGACAAAATCGTTAGTGTCCACTGAGTTTTGCATGATGTAATGGTTGTGTTACAAATCCAGCCCAATTCGCTTATACTTGAAGTATGAAGTTCTTATATAGGGAATATCTCCATTAAAGAATAGTTTGTCCTATATCAAATTTACTTTGTTTCAACCATCGTATCTTCATCGCTTTGTCTACATATTTATGAAGTCTTCATGACACATATATATTTTTGAAAAAAAGAGGTGATAGTAATGTTCTAAGGTTTCCTAAACCACTTTATTTGTGGTGTGTGCATTTTTTTCAAACATTATTTTCACTAAATATAAATATTCTGACGATTTATCTGCTCTGCAGATGCAATGAAAATGTTTAAAAAAAATAATTTCATTACCGTTTGCACTTATTGCCTTGTGTTGTCGTGAATGTCAACTTATATTAAGTGAAATTTCTCTGAATCCATAGATATTTAATTAGTATGCCAACTTTAAAGTGTTCCTGCATGTTGACTGGATTCTTGTGTGTAGAAGTAACAAATCTACTTTGCAATTTTAAATCTAGAAATTTTATTATGAAATTATTTGGATAACCAATCTTACTCAGTGTTTTGTTACTCACATCTTCGGAAATGGTTAGGTTTTAGTAAATCACTGTGGTTTTAGCAAAATGTCTTTCATACAGGAGGGAAAAGAATCTGTGATGTGTGGGGTGTTCATTCCAGTCTTTCTTCTCACGTAAATTCCTTCTTATTTTATCATCATTTTGGAAATATATTCAGGCAGGCGTTTAAAACTTATGATTTATCTTCGTGAGTGGTTTTGTGAATTTCACAATTATTATAATTTTCAAATCGTGGAAAATACCCATTGGAACATTAGACTGAGAAGAACAAGAAGTTCAGCAAAGATATCTTTTCGGCGATTTCATTCTCAAGAGCTGTACAATCGCATTTATATAGATAAGTTTACATGGATACAATTCTTATTCGTTTAATTTCACATAGTAATGAAGGTGATAATAATTTTCAACTTGATATGAAAGTTTGAAGGTACGAATACAAATTACAAAGGGCTTAGAGACAAGATTGTTTAGGATTAGATAACAGTTACAATCAGTCTTGTCTCTAAGCCCTTTGTAATTTGTATTCGTACCTTCAAACTTTCATATCAAGTTGAAAATTATTATCACCTTCATTACTATGTGAAATTAAACGAATAAGAATTGTATCCATGTAAACTTATCTATATAAATGCGATTGTACAGCTCTTGAGAATGAAATCGCCGAAAAGATATCTTTGCTGAACTTCTTGTTCTTCTCAATCTAATATTATAATTTTGTCTTTTGTTTCGTTTTTATAACGAATAAGTTCATCATCATTCATCAGGACATCACCAGCTGTTCTACACGTCTGTAGATCATAGAGTTAAGGTTAACACTCTAGTAGCAAATATCTGAAGAATCTTGACATGCACTGAATATCAGGTCAGCTGTTCACAAACTTAAGTGACGCTTTCTACTTGTGGAGAAGCTTTTAGTAGTGGAGTTACTTCACTGAATTTCAGTACCTTACGTTATCAAGAGGGAACCTCCTGTGCTCCTGTAGTTTTTTCAGGCAATTATGATCTTTCAGTGTCTGGAAGTTCGAGCGATCATTCCACATGTGCTTCGTCGTTATTACATTATTCCTCCTTTTTAGAAGGATCGTTCTTCATTTATCAATAAAATTATTTCCATTTGTCATTTGATAATTTCTTTAATAATTCTCAGGTTTTGAATAAGTCAAAAATGGCTGTTTGTGCAGAGTATATTAGCTTGTCATAAGGCGCGTATAGCCTAAAGAAATTATTATGTTTAATAGTAGAACACTTTTATTATACTTGTAAGTGTTACGTCGTATCAGGTCATAGGAGACTGCAAACGTATTAGACAGCACTCAAAAATTAAACTTATTTAGCTTATACTCAGAAGGATCAAGTTTAAACGAAAATAAATATTTCGATACAGTGGCCAAAGAGTTACAACTGAAGACTATGGGTGGATAAAATGATGAGTAACTAATAAGGTGAGTAAGAATGTAGTGTCTCAACTCAAGTGATAAAAACAATAGACTGCAAAAGTTACATTATAGCGAAGAAGGAGACTTTAAAGCTAAAGATTATTAATAATATTTATTCTTTTATTCTTTTGCGTTCTCAGTGGAACATAGGGCTTCAAGATACGGCTTTGAAGTTTCGGTGGCAGTGACTTTTGTTTTTACGAAATGGAGTTGCTAGCCTCAACCACAACCTTCCCTCTTTACCGGTCTTATTACTGGCTTAGCGAGGTAAAGCTAAAGACTGCATCAAAAAATTAGTGTAAAAGTAAAAACACCTAGCTGTCAGTGCAAACAAAAACCAATAACTACTTTCTGAAGATATAAGTTGGGTTTCAGATGTCTGTTGACGACTGCTTCGGCAAACTTAGAGCTAACTGGACAAACATACTTTAACCAAAGTTATAGTTTGTTTGGTGCAGAACAGCATTGAATTTAACTTAACCATGATTTATTAGTTCAGCTCACCTCCATGCATGAAAGCGCCCGTACGTACCGAATTATGGTGAAACGATAAGCACCTTATTACGTCAATCGTCAGATGTCATCCGTCCTTTTATTTCACAGAACTTAGACAGTATTAGCAAACTTAAAATAGTAATATGAAAAAGACCTACATTTACCATAAACAAACAGTTTATCTTTCAGGTTTCAGTAGTCACCAATCAATGTTCTAACATTTTCGAAACTAAGCCACCATACCATTTAAAGTGAAGCCAGTGGAAAGACCAGAGAGTTTATTTGACACTATTTGTGTAGAGTCCCACAAAATGCATTTAGTAGATGAAATTTGTAAAAAGGCATGTGTAACACTTCCTTATTATGAAACCTAAAAATTAAGGTTGCACCACGGTATATGGTAAGAACATCTGAAAAATTGAGTCAGGATTGCTAATAAGAGCACAACCTGGTTGGCGACTGACTGTGAGATAACATTTGTACGCAAGAGGATCCACTCGGTCGAAATGAACAAAATCCTCTATTTCTCCAATTAACATATGAAGACATGTGCATAGGTCAGGCATGTACATGTGGACTAGATTAATATATCAAGAACTGTAGACACTACTTTAGAATTGATTTCGTTGGGTGAGATTTTATAAGAAGATATACTATAAAAAGAATGAGTATTAGAATTCATTAGATGCATTGGTTGGCATATTATACATAAGGACCTGGAGACATGTTATCGTATGTTAAACACTTATTTTATTGCGCAGAGTTTCTTGGAGCCAATGGTGCGTGTGTTACAGTGTGAAAGTTAAGACACTATCTTCACTTTGTTAATTATCCCCATGTATATATTATGCAGTATAGTCTACTATTATTTTTAAAAAGGAACTCGCACGTCATGTCTTGACAGAGTGTTCCGTCTTCAGGCGTATCCAAACATCCTGTATTATCGGAGGTAGGGAAACAGTCAAAACATTTTTCCTCGAACCTTTAATGAGAATTTGTATTATTATAAAAAGTAATCGGTTTGATTTCTTATAAGTTGTATTGTGTATCTGTGCACGTTATAAGGGTTTCAGTATAAGTGTAAATTGAATTATGCGCAATAAAGAATGAGTTAGTTTTTGAACTCACGACTATACTTGAAATATTTCTCTTTTAATCACTTACACTGAAGAACTTGGCTTAATATGAATAGTTAATATGAATATTAGTCAAATGATTCTTGCAATATACAGAATTAATAAGCTTCTTCTGTTTAGCGAAATATACCATTGGGTTAGATTTCTGATATACCCAGTGTTACTGGAATGAGAAAAGCATTATGGTAGGAGGAACGTGCACTGTTAAAACATGACAAGACCTAAAGTTGAAAGTAAACACAGAAAAGGAGTGATGTGAATTTGGATCAATAATAATAATAATAATGGATACCCACAGTGGTATAATCCTTCGAAGTGAGGACAGGAGTAAGACAAGGCTGCCTACTATCGCCAATGATCTTCCTGATTGCAGTAGATTGGATAATGCCACAAACAGCGGGTAATCAGGAAACAGGAATAAAATCTTGGAGGATCTGGACTTCACCGATGATATATGTCTGATTTCACACAAATTGGAAGATATGCAAGCGAAAAGCAACAAGTTGGCAGAAGAGGCATCAAAGATAGGACTTCAGGTGAACATAGAGAAAACAGAGGTAATGAAGATTCCTGGGCAACACCACCAACAGACAACAATCAGCATAAATGGGAGGAACCTGAAAGAAACAACCTCTTTTACCTACCCACCTTGGAAGCATCGTTTCAACTACAGGCCGGCGGAACTGACGAGGATATCAAAGCAAGAATCGGAAAAGCAAGACAAGCCTTCACTACTCTCAAGTCTGTGTGGAGGTCAACAGCACTCAGCATCAAAACGAAGATAAGATCCGGATTTTCAACTCCAACGTGAAGTCAGTGCTACTATACGGATCAGAGACTTGGCGCGTTATAAAGAGCACCTCAATCAAACTACAGACCTTCATCAACAGTTGTCTTCGCTCAATACTCAAGATCAGATGGCCGGCCAGAAAAGATCAGCAACAGAGATCTCTGGTAATGAGCGAACCAACTCAGCAGGAACCGATTGTGAAACAAATAGGCAGGAAGAAATGGAGATGGATTGGCTAGCCATACTCTGAGGAAACCATCAAGTGACATCACTAGACAGGCCATTGCTCGAGTGGAACCCGAAAGGGAAGCGGCGAGTTGGTCGTCAGTGCGAGGGTGGGTGACTTGGAGGAGGTGATGTGAAGAGGAGATGAAAGCGTGTGGGCAGACTTGGAGTCAGGTGGAGACTCTAGCCCTATGTTCCTCTAGGAATTAAAGGAAACAATAATATAATAATAATACCCACAGTGGTTTTAATTGTAATGTTTTAACGGAAAGCCTCAGTAATCAAGCTTCATATTTGATTATTCCAGTTCAAAGTTGTTCCTTCAAGATTTTTATTACTGATATTTAGACACATTAACAATGGATTATTCTTTCATGGTGATATGGTGATCAGAGTCAGTCTGGAAATAAACCATCCGTCATTAACCAGGTACCGATGCATTTATGGTTGTTATTACTCTTACATATACTATAAGCCATATATATATATATCGTGGTTTTCTTTTTGTAAATCTGATGTGATTGATACTGCAATATGCTCTTTTGCTCACGTCGTTGTGTGTTCTCGCTTAAATGGAGCAGACTGGGGAGACACACAGCTAACGTTATAGTGTTGCTGATGTACTAAAGAGGTATTCACTATCAGAACATCTGTGTTCAGCATCGGCGTCCCTATTTCAATCTAAATGTTATTGCGCTAATATCAAATTAGCGAAACCACAACAATTACTAATGAAGTTCAGATGACAAAGTTGAATAATTATCACAAACACTCTGTACACCACATTTCGGATAAGATCGAATGTCTTCTAGCAAACAGCAAGTGAAAATTGAAATATGATACCAACTGCCATATATTATTGACAGTTTCAGTTTACTGGATCTGGCAACTGTTTGTAGTCAGATTTTCCTAATTAGTGCACTGCAGATTTCCAACTTTCAATATTTCTGATGCTGACTACCCGCGATATCGAGCCGTATGACTATCATTTGCATAAATGTTGAAAGCATCAGAAAAATATCAGTTAGGCTATCAGTAGATGGTTCCCATCATATTCCAGTTTTACGATAGAGACAACAAAACTTTTTGTCTGCAAACTCGAAAATGACAAAAGATTTACAGTTTCGATTGTTATCTTTCTCCTTAGAATAATTTTAATTTTGATCATCTCCGTTATAAAGAATTTTTTCACTGTAACTTGGGATTGACATATAAAGGTCACACACTGAATGGCTTTCATTTTCAGGAATTGTAATTTGTAGATGCAATCGGCAATACAGAATTGAAACAGCAAACTTGTGGTGTAACTACTGAGAAAAATGGTTGATTACGCTTTAATAATAATTTATGAAAAAAAGAATGCTTATGTAAACCAGAAGTAGCAGTTTGAATGTGATATTTATTCTAAACTTCTCTCGTACAGTATAATATCCATTCACCGATAAACTACCATGGTTATTGATAAATAAGCAGTGTACCGGACTAATAATAAATTTAATGCCTTTTTTGTCGGTGTCATATTTCATATAAGTAAGGTGCGATGGGCTTACTCCATCACTTAAAGGATATGAGTTCAATCCCGATGAGGTTATGGGTGCCTGCTGTTGAAAAGTTTAAAAAATTGGAGGAACAAACTCCCCGGCACCCTTTGGTTCTACATAACTGCAGTGTAAATTCCTAACTGTTCAGAATCTTTGTATTGAACTAAGTGTATATATATTACACTTAATTCACTCCAAAATGTCACATATGGCTCGGCTAAATGAAGGCGTACATACCTATGACAATGAAAATATAATAGTGAAGCTTATGACTAAGAATAAGAATTAATTTTTATCTGTCTGAATAAAGTTCATATGAATGAATCCAATGAGATGAAAGAGGAGCGGAAGAATATAGGCTTATGCTACCATGCATGTGAATGTATAAAGGAGAAGACATGGTGAAACAAATAATTTATAGATTTATTCTTACAAGTTTGGAGATAAAACGGTGAATGGATCAGTTAAATTTACTAGAAAATCAAGTGAAGGTGTATACATATATAAATAGGATTTACGGCTACATATAAAAGGTACAATGCAATATGCTGCTGAGGTTTTTGTGGATTCCACATCTAGTTACGATAGCAGTACACACAGTTACGGCTTCCAGTACTTACAAAACATGATGCTGTATGTGTGTGTGAATGCGGGAATTTATTAGTAACACGATAGACGACGGAAGACGATTTTTCATTACCCGATTTATAATTTATTTGTATCAGGCAATGGAATTTTTGGGACGTGTACGTATTTAGTTGCATCTTTGTTTCGCGCAAGTGTAAGCGCCCCTGAACACCAAAGTAAAGCCCTGTGAATGTCGTTTTAAATAAGCAGTTAACTTTTGGGACATATCATAAGTTGTCTAGCTTGGGCATTTCAGATTCCAGACTCAGTACTACTGCTAGAAGTGTAGAAAATATAAGTTGATATTGAAGATTTCATCTGAGGAAGATCGAAGTAGTCAATTTAACATTGTGACTCATGTTCACATGTAAACTCAATGACTGTTTTAACTTCACTGAAATAAGCGATCATCTTAAGTCTGTTTTTGTCCAACCCTCCCATTTTATTCTGTCATTATTATTATATTATTATTATTTCCTTTAGTTCCTAGAGGAACATAGGGCTTCAGCCATGCGTCTCCATTGCGTTCGGTTCTCTGCTAGAGTTTTCACCTGGCTCCAGGTCTGCCCACATGCTTTCATCTCCTCTTCACATGATCTCCTCCAGGTCACCCTTGGACGACCAACTCGTCGCTTCCCTTTCGGGTTCCACTCGAGCAATGGCTTGTCTAGTGATGTCACTTGACGGCTTGTTTTCTCAGAGTATGGCCAATCCATCTCCATTTCTTCCTGCCTATTTGTTTCACAATCGGTTCCTGGTTGGTTCGCTCCCAGAGATCTTTGTTGCTGATCCTTTCCGGCCATCTGATCTTGAGTATTGAGCGAAGACATCTGTTAATGAAGGTCTGTAGCTTGTTTGAGGTGCTCTTTGTGACACGCCAAGTCTCTGATCCGTATAGTAGTACTGACTTCACATTGGAGTTGAAAATCAGGATCTTACTTTTGACGCTGAATGTTGTTGACCTCCACACAGACTTGAGAGTAGTGAAAGCTTGTCTTGCTTTCCCGATCCTTGCTTTGATATCCTCGTCAGTTCCGCCTGTAGTTGAAACAATACTTCCCAAGTAGGTAAAGGAGGTAGTTTCTTTCAGGTTCCTTCCATTTATGCTGATTGCTGTCTGTTGTTGTTGCTGTTGGTGTTGGCCAGGGATCTTCATCACCTCCGTTTTCTCTATGTTCACCTGAATCCTATCTTTGATGCCTTTTCTGCCAACTTGTTGCTTTTCACTTGCATATCTTCCAGTTTGTAGGAAATCAGACATATATCATCGGCGAAATCCAGATCTTCCTAGTTTTTTGTGCGAGTCCATTTTATGCCTGTTTCCTCATTGCCCGCCGCTGTTTGCCGCATTATCCAATCTACTGCAATCAGGAAAATCATTGGCAATAGTAGGCAGCCTTGTTTTACTCCTGTCTTCACTTCGAAGGATTCCGTGAGCTTCCCGTTGTGGATTACTTGGCATGCAGCGTTGTCATACAACTGTTGGATGAGATGTATAATTGTCGGTTGCACCCCGTAGTAGCGAAGTAGTTTCCAAATCACCTCTCGATCGACGCTGTCGAAGGCCTTTTCAAAGTCGATGAAGTTGAGATAGAGAGGTGACTGCCATTCCAAACTTTGTTCAATGATGATCCGTAGTGTGGCGATTTGATCAATACATGACTTGTTTCTCCTGAATCCAGCCTGTTCTGGTCGAAGTTTTTCATCCAGGGCTTGTTTGATCCTTTCCAGGATGATGCGGCTTAGTATTTTGCTTGGGATGGACAGGAGCATAATTCCGCGCCAGTTCTTGCATTGACATAAGTCTCCTTTCTTTGGTAGTTTGGATAGGTATCCTTTCTTCCAATCCTCGGGTACTTTGCCTTCTTTCCACACCTTCTCCAGTAGTGGCGACATCAAGTCTGCTGTTGTCTCTGGGTCCACTTTCAATGCCTCTGCTGGGATTCCATCTGGTCCTGCTGCTATTCCAGCTTTCAGCATCTTGATTGCCTTCAGGACTTCTGTTCTCCTCGGGGGGTTGGTGTTCACTGGTAATTCTGCTTCCGTTGTTGGTATTGTTGGGCGCGTTGTAGGTGGCGGTCGGTTTAGTAGTCTTTTGAAGTGTTCAGCCCAGTGTTTCCTTTGCTCCACTTCTTTGGTGATTGACTTTCATATTTCTGTCATATTTACCTTTTTTATATCCCTATCTGCATTATTAGATTTGATTACTGTTTTTATTTCTATGTGTTCGAACCTCCAACCCATTTCGTTAATACTACATCCCTGACCCGTAATTATACAAACTGACGAGCTTTCTAGTAATTATAATCCTATTTCGTCTTTTCTACCCTATCTTCCTGATTATAACACATTGGAGTTTTAATTTGACCTTTGACTTGAAATATTTCTAAAATAGTACCACTTACTATCTTCTGTTTATTACACTTAGTAATTTTATTAATCTGACCTCTGAAGGGAAATAATTCTGGAATTTTCTGTCTCTATAAAGGATCACAGTGTCATCGTACATGGAGCCACCATCAACGGATTCCTCGGTCCCCAATTCCTACCTTCAGACTTGAGACTCAAGGTTACTCTAAACAAACGTAGCAATTATATGAAGACTTTTCGAAATACAATATTTACCGATTTCTCACTCATCTGTTCACGTATGTATTTAATTTGATCCATTATTGGGATCTTTTGCATAGTAAAATTTCAGTCACTGATTTGTTTTCTTTTATTAGCTAAAGGGGATCATTTTTATCAATCCAGTTTCCTAGAAAATCTGAGTAAGTTGGTTTCGATTCAATTATTTTCAATCTCTCAGTAATTAGAAGATAAATTTATCACTCTCTATATCATTCACCTGTACCATCACTCCTATCGAGGAGAACTACTCCCATTTATCTTCTAAAAACATATCACTGCAGCAGTTTCCTCCTAGCTTGAAACTCATATGCAGTACGTTCCCACCGGGTTTCAAACTCAGGATCTTCCGGTTACAAGCAAGCTAAGCTACCGGGGCCTAGTGAGTGGGTACTGTTTTTGATTACCAAACTAGGACGATACAGCTGTTCAGTATTCCTTGCTGTTATTCAGTTGTTCTGTAATTGGCGTGGATTCGTGACCAAACTTAAAACAAATCAAATCTAATTCTCATTAATAACTGGCTACATGACGAAGTTGTCCACAGCTCCAGTGAGAAGTCGTGATCAGTGAGACCTGCTCGGTCAGGGGTGAGGACAAATGTTATTACATCCATTTTTCATAAATCTATTTAATTAGTGATTATATGTGATTTTGTGTTACTGTATTTATAACTGTACCCACTTTAATTTTAATGATGACAACAAACAAGTAGACTGGAGGCAGAGTGTTCCTTTTTCAAACATGCTGTATACGTTAGAGATAGTGCATCTTACTCTGTCATTGCTTTCACGGCAAACGTACAACAGAAAGTCAACATTAATTGAGTTAAAAGTAAAACAAAACAAGTAGTAATGTGAATAGGCTTCTTTCGGCGAATTCTCCAAAATGCTTCTTCACTCACCTGCTTGTTATGTGCTGTTCCACAATGTCTGAATGGTGATTATTCCAGAATATTAATATGACTTCAAAACCTAAGAAATGAATAATACTAATATTTTGACGATGAGTTGAATTAATGATATTGTCAATAGGTAGTTTTAATTTTAGGGAAAAACATAATTTAGGTTTCTGTCCGTGTATGACTAGAACTTCGGCTAAGCATAAATGGAGAAAACGTAGACTTTTGGAGTGGTTGGATTTGGTCCTGTAAGTAACTGAGGCTGAATGATCTGATTCCAGAATGTGTACGCAAATTGAAAACTTTATCATTCTATGCTTACCTTTCATCAACCAAACCGCGTAGTGTTTAGCTACGCGTTTACGGAGAACACGCATACACCATCCAATGTAATCAGCTCCGCACGAGCATGTGAATGAGTGTATGCACATAGAGGTGGACATAAGCGGTAGTTTATCTTCAACCCTTTGGCGAATAATATTTTGGCTGATGAATATTAAATGCAGATCAGCTGCATGAAAACACCGTTTAATACATTTGGATAAACAACTTTTAATTACTTCGGAATTACTGTCACCTTCGAAAGCCAAACTCATGAAGAGTGTCTTCTTTTGCACGGTGATTTGGCTAGAAATAGTTTCTTTCTTGATATTTTTGTCAATAAACCTTCTAGGGTATTCATTAATTAAGAGAGTTGTGTCAAGAAAATTGTTAGGAGATGGAATAAAATGAAATGAAAGTATTAACAGTTGTGAGGTAAAAAATGTCCCTATGGTAGATTGAAAGCCTAGTTGAGCAAGACTCTGCAATCGCAAGCATTTTTCCGTTTACTTGACTGCTAACAGTAGTGAATGAGTTGACAGAGTCAATAATAAATATCTTTAGTCAACAAGATGCTTCTTCTCAAATTAAATGATACACTCAGTTCGGCTTTTTTCAGTCATTTCGACAAGTGTGCAATCATGCATGATGGCAGTCTTATTAACACAATATCTGTGTATTTGTAGTCTACAGATAGAAAGTCGAGCACATGTTTCACAAGAACTTCTGACGCCAGCAAGTGCTACTGACACATCTCTCACATCATTCATCCCAATTAATCACTATGTATACCATCCACATGGTTTTGAAAATACACAGACATCAATAATGAGCCTGATACTGTGACAGTTAGACATTAGAATTGTGCCAGAAGAAACGTACACTCTTAATGAAAACACTGCACTATTCACTGAAGAATGAAAATTGCAGAGTAGAACTCTATCATAATTTACCATATCAAACCTCTCAAACTGTAAGGGATTTACACTGGGAGGACTGTACACTACTTCCATTTTATCATCTTGGATACACATTGGAACAAACTACTTCCAGCTACTGAGGATATATTCGGCCGAGGATAGTTTGAAGGAAATCTGAATCCTGAGAGGTGTTATTTTGAGCTTTAACTAATTATCCATGACCATCTGTATCACTTTTCAATCAAAAAGGTAATGTAAACATTAGTTTTTGTAATTTGATACAACAAACAACATCCAGGGAAATTAACGCGCTCAAGTCAGTACTTAGAATTTATTCAGTCAGAATGCGGAAGTTGAAAGTTGTCTCAGCATGAAATCAATATGTGATTGATGGGATCAAAATTTATTTTAGCTGTTTGTTATTCATTCTCCAAAATTTTACACTATAATTATACTTTTAACTCAAGTTGAATCCATCAGCATAGTGACAATTCGTGTGCTTCTTGTAACTGAAATTCATATCTTGGTCATCGTCCTGCAAACACTTGTTAATCGTAAATCGTGTTAGCTGGAGGGAATTCCGATAAAGTCATTATAAATAAGCACAGATATGATAAATTCTCATTTGTCCTTTGTTTATTTGGACCATTCGAAAAGGTAATCATGACTTTTGAAAGGGGTGCATGAATTTACTTTGAAATAACAGCTAGCAAAGGTCAAGTCCACTACACTTTTCTTCATATTTTATAAAGTGTTTTGAATTAATTCTTAGAATTGTTATCACTACTCCTCCTAGTCCTACTATGACTACTATTATTGCTGGTATTGTTACAGTCATCATTATTTCAGCAGTATCTCATGTATACGCACAAAATTTCAGTGGTTATGTTGAGTTTTAACCAAACTATGACCCTGAGTACTTCTCATAAATGAGGACAAACCAGGCAATGAACAAGTATTCCATTCGTAAGCAGAAGAAATAGAAAATACAATTCCGATATTGGCCATGCTTTAAAACTTCTCCCTAGAATACAGTGTCATTATTGTATGGTCATACAAACAGGTGCTCCTAAGTCAAAATGTAAAGGAAAAAATAATTATATTTGGAAATGCATCAGCATATTTCCGACTTATCCTTATAAAACCATTTGTCGAAGACAGAGAATACTGTCACATTACTATAGACGGAGACATTTTTCAATAAATACAAGGAGGACATTCATGTCAACCGGATTAGTTTCTTTTGAAGAAATATAACTCGCTTTAGGTGTTTATGCTCGTAATGCTACTGTAGATTACTTCACAGTACATAACAACTGGAAATGAAGTTTTGATCATATAAATCTAATGCTTTAGTTACAAAGTGAAATGCATAACACAGAATTTTTTTGAAGAACAGCGTTATTTAAGTAATTACAAACCACAAATCGTATTCTGTGCTGGCTAATCCTTGTAGAAACACTGTTTAAGTTTATAGGTTTCCAGGCCGTAGGTGTTACGAACTTCCTGGAATAATTTGAGCGCCGAGTCAGATTGATTCATTATAAATTATTTAAATTAGTCCCAGCGTGTTAAGAAAATCAAAACAAGATTTTTCTGAATGTTGTAACACGCTGATACCAATTTAAATAATTTATACTGTTTAAGTTTGTCTATACAAATAAAATCAAAATTGGTTTTGAACTATTGCATAGGGGAAACTGAATAATGTGAAGAGTAAGATATATGGGGTTGGCATACACCTAAAGGGATAATGGAATGTAAAAATTAAAATGTACACTAAATTCGGTTTAACCAAAAGATGGAAATTTCTATGCCTGAAACAGAATGTCAAAATACCAAATGAGATATTTCCCTTTAGAAATAAATAATTATACTTACAAATTTATGAAATTCTGAACAAATTTTATACTAATGTCTCATTCTACTACTAAGTAGTATTAAGTTGAATGCGAGCAAAACAATCGTGACATGATTAGACGTAAATTTAGGAAAGAAATAACGTCTTATTCACCAAAATTTATCCTTAGCTTCTTGTCAGTGGCTATTTGATATACACATGAAAACGAGTAATATCGCATGAATCTTGATTCATTATCAAAATGCCAAATCACCACTGAAATGGAAAATACCGATTGTTTGTCAAACCCATATACCTTTTCTTAACATTATCATATTGAGGTTTGTAATATAAACTAATTCCAAGAAAACTTGTCGACATTAGTGTTTACAAAATGATAACAGTCGGTTTTTGTTGAGGACATTTCTGCTGGCAACATGTGAATAGCAAATGTTTAAAAGTTATCAGAGTATTATTTAAAGACAAACCCAGAATCAGACGACATAAAAATGTCAAATCGACAAGGAAAACAGAGGTGCACATAGAGAGAGAGTTTCAATAAAATCTAGGTATTCCTAAATTTTGTTCTAACCGATGCACATCCAACGAGGCTGTGATACCATTTTGCGCTCCTTGAGTTATCGATGTCGCATTCTGAAAATGTCAAAGTTGTACCAAAATACTATATGAAATCAAGCTATGATAAAAAAATGACTGAATTAAAGAGCAGATGGTACATCAAGCACATTTGCGTCAAATATTGAGCAGATAATGTTTGAATTAGTAAGGTGAATGAGCGCTGTACCCTGTGGATGTTAGTAAAAGTGAACAGCGCACATTATATATTTGGCTGTTTCCGTAGATTGGTAGGTTCAATATTTCTTATTGAATATTTGCTTATTTTTGTATCTATTTATAGCTACTTTTACCTGTCTTTCATCTTTACATTGGAAGGCTTATACATATACTGATTAGTTCCATTTTATATAAGTTATGCAGGTTTATTTCGGAGTGCTTTTGTTAATTTTTTGTCTATCACTTGATTTGATTTACTTCATTTTGAATGACACCAATCCTTCCATTATTGATTTTCATTAGATTCTGAGAAAAATTTTCCAAATGATTTTGCATGTATTTCACTATTTTCCACATGACTCAACTATAGAAGTTCACAAATTACATGGCTAATGATTCATCATCTGGACTTTGCATGACTGAACGGCATTTTCTAATCAGTGAACACACTCTTCCCATACTTCTGAGAGCATTCAGAGGAATTGTTGACTGCATCCGTTGAAATTGTAGACTTCAGCAATGAAGAAACTTGTTAATGTCCGACAGCAATCTGAAGCAGTATACTGGTAGGTGAACTTTTCTTTTCTACACAATTTCCATGTTCATCGACATGCAGGATATTTTCAGCATTAGGGAAGAAAACTAAGATTTCCCATACCAATGGAATAGGAATTGAATTATCGTTGTCGGATTATTAGGAAAGAGAATAACACTGGAGGCAGTAATAGTTAAGACTAATGATAAGAATAAGAATATTCACTTAATTACAAACAGTATTAATTTTACAGATTGGGATTTAACCTCATTTTATACATGTTGCAGCAATTCAGCTCCTTCTATAAATATGTAGATACCCAAAATCGAAAGGATACTAATAATGAAACCACAAAATTCTGGGCGTTGATGGTAACATAATGAATTATAAAAAAGAGATAATATCAGAGATAATACATGAAAAAATGATCTTTACTCATACCTTCCAATTCAGTAACTAACTTCAAAAGCTTATGATTTATTTCCTGACATCTGACTCTTCACATAAAAGTTTAGCTTATTACTGTTTGGTGGAATTTGCATATTTATGCGTACTGACATTATTTTTGTTTGAAGTTTCTTCTGGTTTCGTCCGAGGATTTACAAGGAGACAGCTGCGAACAATGAGGATGTTCAACATCAGAAAAAATGACGTTATGCAACTGCTTGCAAGAATTTTAGTGCCTATTGACGATGATGCCGGCAAGTTGACTAGTCATAGGCACACTACTAATCCCTTTCACAGCCTCCAGTGTTTTACGTAGTATAATATAGTCTCTTTTGAGAAGATCGTGGAAGAATCACAAGGAACGCTGAAAGAGAATGGGCAGTATACTTGAATTAACAAATTGTAGGAGAAGAGGTTGGTAGAGGAAAGGTTGGGCATGAGACTGGCAACCCCATCCCGTAAAAATTAAGACTGCTATAGAAACTTCAAGCCTCTAGCTTGAAGCTCTATGTTCCACTGGGAACGTGAAGGAAAAAAAGGAGAAGAGGCTGAGTTATTACAGAAAGTGTCAACTCCTTTATGTAATAAGTCAGACGAAGTGTGTTCTTCGAAATTAACAGGATATGAGACGACCAACAGAGATTCGAGGAGAAAGTGATGCGGAGATGAGAGATATTTCATTTACTCCCTATCACAGTGCCGTCGATGTTACAGGAATCACGAGACTGAATCAGTTAGTGCACACAATTGCTTTTCGCAAGTGAAACTGAAATCAGCAATATGACATTTAGATGGATTCGGTGGAAGACCATATAGGTGGGATTACTTGTTAACTTCGGATAAGAATCTGTTCATATAAG